>CAKKOB020001765.1:0-18329 GCA_918844115.2 Phlebotomus perniciosus
ACCGAAAGAGATATCGACTTCCGATTTTCGGCAAAGGTTATATATCAGTGAGCCGCTACAAAATGGTGATGTAAAATTTCACCCCCCACCCCCACATCCGCCAGTTTGAAACATCCCAAAATCTTATTTCTTAAATAGCTCGGCTCCTATGGCATGGATCGGTCTCAAATTTTAACATGTTGTAGATGGGGTTGAGACCTTTCCAACGATAGGTCAAACTAGATCCTAGGTGTATTAGGACCCTAGATATTAGGGTCCAAAAATTGAATCTTAAATCGGCCATATCTCCAGTTCTATGGGTTCGATTTTGTATTATGACCTAGTTTTAGAAACGTCTCATGGAAAACTACAACTCTTTAGTACATCGAAACTTTATACGACAACCGCTAGTGGCGCTAAAGTCGGAAAGAAGATTTTCAAAATTTTCAAAGTCTGATTACTCGAGAACGACTCGATACATTTTTTTTTAAATTTTAGTATGTTGTAGCTGAGGTCAAGACCTTTCCAACGATAGGTCACACTACCCTGTACATTTACCTTGAGTACAGATTTTCAAGGTCAAATGTTTAAAACAGCGATTTCGCGAGTTTTTTAAGATCCAACCCACTCATGTGGGTACTCATTAGAAAGGTCTTTGAATTTCCTATAATCTTGAACTAACGTCAACCGGTTATACGATTACACTTCGACTCTACTCTTTACCACCAAGTGTCAGCTGATAAGCGAATTGCATTACATCCCGGGGTGGCCCACCGAATCCCAGCTTGCAAAGCTAAACTAGGGGTGTGCTTTGCCATTTTTTTTATAGCACGTACCATAAATATTCACAAAGGGACCTTATTAATAGACTTTTTGCATTTCAAACACCCATTTTCTACTTCCCAATAATTTTGTTCTCATCTTTATTTTATAGCACATCATTTTGAGTATTTTTTTTGTCCCTCCTCTTGAATCTCAAATCTCTCATGATGTGCTCCCTCAATTCCTTTTAAGTGCTCTGAAATTCTATCCATTCTGGGTGCGCCTTTTTTCCTCCACTCCCCCCACGCGCTATCATTTGTCTATACGAGAGAGGGTTCAAATACTGAAATTTCCATTTAATTTGTCTCTCGAGAATCCCAAACCAAAAAAGCCCCGCCAGGAGCACGAAGACGCCGATGAAAGGGAACACCCCCAAAAATGGATGTGCAAATTAAAATTGTACATATTGTTTTCAGATGATTCCAAAGGGATGAGGGGGCGGGTTGCCGTCATCCAAAATGGGTTTAATCCGTTGGGGGTGGGGGAGGGGATTTTCATCAAGATACTTCACGAGGAGCTCTTTCACTCCATCACTAAGGGTTCTTGTGCGGTGTCGTGAGTACGATTCCGTGAACAAATCACAAATCTAATGGTTTCTCATCATTTCAAATGATTCGACTGTCTGCTCACCCTATAATGGGTGGAATGGGTGGTTGGGTGGGTGGATATTAGAGAGTTTGACTATCAAACAATTCACCAACATTCTCGCTCCGACAACTTTTCGAGGCGCGCCGGGAGAAAGTTTAAATATCTCTGTTGCAATAAAAACGAACTGGGGTGGATCGGGGGGTGGGATTGCGTGTGGGTGGAAAGTTACCCCCCCCCCCTGGGGGAGTTGAGAGCGTGTGGAAAACCAAAAAGGAGGAAATTGAAAATGTTTCCCTCTCATTTTGTACCAATGAGTTCACACGATGAGCCACGAAAGAAAGGATTATGAGTCTGCTAGAGGGTGCGATGCTTAACCCTTTGAGGTCAATGAAATATTTTTAATCTCTTTATTTTTTTTAATAATCTCGAAAAATATAATACTAGAAGGGCGGAGTATTCTAGGAAATAATTTTTGGTAATTTTTGACCTCTTTTAATTTGATTTTGCTCAAAATTCAATTGAGCGTTCTTGGAAGTACAAATTCTAAGCATTCAAGGAGCTTTCTGAACATTTTAAGAGCTTTAAGAATATTTTTAAAAGCTTTCGAGTCAACTTGTGAGCTTTAAATATTCATTTAGAACTTCTTGAACTTGTTGAACATTAAAATCATATAACAAATAACCTTCTGATAATAATTTTCTGAAAAGATAAAAACGAAGTTCATGAATTCAAAGCTCTTTTAAGCTTTATTTTAAAGCTATTTAAAGCTTAATTTCAAAGTTTGTTTTTTAGATTTCACTTTGAAGGTCCTTAAACATTCCTTTTGAAAGTTCCTTTAAGTTTCATTTTTATGCTTTATATAACTTCATTTTAAAGCTTTATAAAGTTTCCCAAGGGGGAGATATTGTGATCAGAAGTGGTGTACATTTGAATAGAAGTGCGCGAGAACTTGAGGAAGTTGAAAGTCAAGTAATTTTGAAAGCTTCGAAGAGCTGGAGCTTTAGGAAGTTCTTCAATTAGCTCAAAGCTTTTTAAAATTGCTGTAAATCTCTGCAGAAATTTTAAAGTATTCGGATGTTTTTTTTAGAGCTTTTGAATTTCTCGCTAAGATTTTGAAAATTCTGAAGAGCTTTTGCACATTTTCTTAAAGTTTTCATAGTGAACTTACTTAAACAGCTTTAAAAATGCTTTCTTAAAAAGTTTCTAAAAAGCTTTCTCAAACAGGTTTATACAGCTTTCATAAACAGCTTAAGAAAGGTTTCCTAAACAGTTTTAGAAAGCTTTCTTAAAGAGTTTAGAAAGCTCTCTTGAGGAACTTTAAAAAGCTTTCATAATCAACTCTAGTAAACTCTCTTAAAAAGTTTTAGAAAGCTTTTTTAAACAGCTTTAAAAAGCTTTCTTGAAGGACTTTAAAAGCTTTCATAAACAACTCTAGAAAGCTTTCTCGAACAGCTTTCTTAAAAAGTTTTAGAAAACTTTCTTAAAGAGCTTTAGAAGGATTTTTCAAACAGGTTTAGAAAGCTTTCTCGAACAACTTTAAAAAGCTTTCTTAAAGACCTTAAGAATACTTTCTTAAAGAGCTTCTAGAGAGCTTTCTTAAGCAGCTTTAGAAAGCTTCCTTAAAGAGCTTTAGAAAGCTTTCTTGAAGAGCTTTCTTAAAAAGTTTTAGAAAGCTTTCTTAAACAGCTTTCTTAAGCAGCTTTAGAAAGCTTTCTTAAAGAGCTTTAGAAAGTTTTCTTACACTGCTTTTTTAAACAGTTTGAGAACGCTTTAGTATATAAAATAAAATTGATAGGATGAAAGCTCTTGAAAGCTTCCTAATTGGAGCTTTACAGAGCTCTCCTACAAAATATGGAAGTTCTGGAAGTGTTGTACGTATTTTTGACCATAATATCTCCCCCTTGAAGTTTCCTATTCATGCTCTTTTAAGCTTCTGTTGAAAGCTCTGTTACGCTGCCTTTCAAAGCTCATTGAAGCTTCTTTTTAAAACTCTCTAAAACTTCTGTCAAAGCTCTTTTAAGCTTATTTTTAAAGCTTTCTTTCAAAGCTCTTTAAATTTTACTTTCAAAAGCTCCTTTGAACTTTCGTTCAAACCTCTTTACCAGCTCCCCAACACTTCCGAAGTGTGGGAGATATTGGTAAACTTGCGGTTACTCATTTCATTGACATTAGAATCGTAAAACAGATAACCTTCTGATAATAATTTTCTGAAAAGAGAAAAATGAAGTTTATGAATTATTTTGGGAAACTTGCTTTTGTCTTAATTTGCTCCTGAAAGGGTTAATCAACAACGGGGAGATAATATTAAGTTATAGACTTGAAACTCATCAATTTGAACGTCTTTTCTAATAAAATGCTCAAAGAAAAGTTATAAATAGTTTTAATTTTAACAAAAATATATTTCAAAGGTGTAGATACATTATATTATATAATATCTTTTAAGCAATGATATTCCTTCTCATCGCAAGATGAGGCACTTTGGGGGTGATAAAATGTGACAATAAAAAAATGAAAGGAGCAAAAATGCTTTGCGACAAAGGCACTTGCTAAACGAGATGTTGAATAGATGGAGACGACGTGAAGATGGAGGGATGAAATTTAAGATTTTTATATCTACAAATGCGATGGTGATAGAACATGAGAATTGCGCCAAGAGGAGAATCATGATTTTTGCTTTTCGTCTCTTGGGTGTCGGATTTCCGATTGGTAGGGTGTCTTTGGGGGATGTGAACCTTATGACAATTTCTACATGGTTAATTCTACACATTTTTCTCTATTATGAATATTTCTCTGATTGCCTTTGAGGAAATATATATCGTGTGAAATAGTCGCTATAACAATTTTTGGATATTTTCTCAATTCAAATCCTGTATTTCAAAAGGAAATATCTCAGTTGACAAAGTGTTTCTGGGGGTATGAAAATCAAATATCCAATATAGAGGAGAATCCATCAAAGATGGATGTTTTCTTGGAATTGAGATGGAGACGAACTGACTTAAAATGTGTTTAAGCAAGTTGAAAAATCAATTTCAAAGACATCCATGAGGAATTTCCCGTCATTTAATGGGGGGCAAAGTTGAAATTCCAGCTTCATCTCTTAATTGAATTATTACGAAATTTCCCTCTATTTGAACTTAAGCGTCACCATCAATCTCCTAATCCTCGGAGTCTCTGAGAAATTCACCAACGATATATGTTTTCAGGCTAAAATTCAATAAGTTTAATTTTAATTAAAATGTGTGAGTTTGCTTATGCCCTTCATGGGCGGGAGGGGGGTGGCGAAATCGAATAGAGAGTTTGTCAAATTAATTCACTGATTGCGAGTTCAAAGCTTGGAGAAATACCAAGATGTGGCAACGACTGTCATCAATGCGACACTGAATCTGCAATCAAGCTCAAAATTTGTACAACATATGCAAAGTATTCCCTGCTATAAACTCACAAATAGGAACAACTTTCATCAACTAGAAAACCCGCACCTATATATGTTGAGCCTCCGTATCCATCATCTGTATGACTTCCCATCCAGGCACATGAAATAACTCACCGAATTGATGTTAATTCAAACTTTGCTTATGCCATTACTTCGCCCTCTCACTCTCCAGGATGGGGAGCTGGGGGGAAAAGGGGTGCTAGGGGGAGCATTAGTGCGCTCTCTTCCCTGAAACACAGACGTCTTTTAGCAATTTATCGAATTACCATTCTGTTGAGGCGGTAAAGACGATCTGTATGGAGCAGACACCAAACTTTTGCTGCTCCAGTAGAGGGTTGCCAGTCACAATTTCCAATTAAATTACAGGTTTAACTTCTCCATGCCAACGTGCTGCCAATATGATAACAATGAAACACCAAACTCCCACTAAAGACGCATTCTTGGAGCTATTTCTCTTCGCTCACAGTACTTGGCTTCGGCTTCAAAGGGGTATTAATGCAATATTTAGGTAATGGATTACTTCTATATGGGTTTTCCGGGAAAATACCACAATTGTGGTTTCTTTCAGAGTTGAAGAGCTGAGTATTTTCCAACTATTGCATATATAATTGTTGATTAAATGATTTAGGGCGATTAGAGAGTCAAATTAAGTAAATTTCTGGATTGGGAGATACTTTGTTAAAAAAAAACGTTGCATCCTTTAGCCTAATGGAGAGCCTTAAGCTTTAGGCCAACCTTAAGCCTTAAGATCAGCCTTAAATTTTAGCCTGGTCTTAAGATTTAGCCTGGCTTTAAGATCTAGTCTGGCCTTAAACTATAGGCTAGCCTGGAAAACTTAAAGCTGACCTTAAGCTTTGGCCTGGTCTTGAGATATATCCTAGCCTTAGGCCTTTAAGCTAGGCTTCAACTATGAGTTAACTTTAAGCATTTCGCTAAACACCTCAAGACTAACTTAAAATATTTAGTCAGATATAAACTTTGGTCTAACTTTAGGCTTTGAATTAGTTTTAGACTTTAAGATTTCAGCAGCCTTAAGCCTAAGGTCACCCATAAGACCTTAAGCTTGCCTTAAACCGGGTTTAAATTGCGTTTTACAGCTATTAAACCACGTTAAAACACTTATTAACAGTTTAAAATGCGTTTTAACGTTGTTTTATTGGCATTTAATACTAATCTGACTGAATTTTGCTGGTATAAATGGACTAGACTGAAATTTGATCCTAGAACCTTTTTGATCCGGACTATTTTAGCGTATAAATGTAGTCATTGAGATCTTAGAAACATCTCTTATCTGATTTTTTTTTCTAAAAAGACAATTTTGAAACTTCCTGCCACGGAAAATGTTTTTTCATTAATATGACAGTGAAAGAGAAACGCTGTAATACTCAACGATAAGGATGGAGTATGCAATACAGAGATGATAAGAGTTTTTACCCTGACAGTCATAATGTCTTGTCGTCATATTATTTCACTATTACTCGGAGCTTCATGAAGTGTATCACCTCAGTGCAATATGTTGTTGGATGAAAAGTGCTTTTTGCGACTCTGTTATTTACATAATATGCCTCTCAAGATTGTTTTCTTCTTCTTATCTCAATTTCGTATTTTCCCATCTGAGGATAAATTTAAATTTCTCATTGACATTTTCCTGAAGACGGTTCATATATAACATTTTGCTGAGACAGTCAAAGTGAAAGGTAAAAACTTTACAATTTCATTGAGAGATAAAATCAAAATTGAGTACTAAGAATCACAAAATAATATCAAAGATGAAACTCTAACCAGCACTATGTATTGTATGAAACATATTCTGAGCAAATAAGGGAATAATCAATAGGGTATATTATCGGTTTCCTTTTGTTTCGTCGTCACAGACATACCTTTGCAGAGGTTTCGCACAAATCTATATATGAGGGTATTTGGGAGGAAATTTACAGAGATTTGCGTTATGTAGAAGACAATAATCAATGCAACTTGTATTGATTTCCACAGTGAATATATAATAAGCAGTTTATATACATAATTAAAGTGCGTAATAAAGCACTTTCTTTCTGTTGAGATTTAAAAGATCTTAGGTGAGCTTTTCGTGAAATCAGACAGTAAGAAATCCCACCGAGACTTTTAATTAAACGCCTAACACCCTGAATTCAGTGGAGAAATTAAAAGTTTTCCCACATTTTCATGATTGTTCCTTCTTGCAATTGCACGCGAAAAGCTCTGGCGTGAACTTTCTCGTGAGAAACCGCACAATTCCCCTTTATCATCTGCATAATGACCTAAACTTTTGTTCATGGGACGATGATTAGATGTTTTTCCGAGCATTGAGGGGGTGGAAGTAATGAATTTCCAATTGTCTTTTCGGGGAGATGAGAAAAGAAAAGTTCTTCCCGCGGGGGAATATTAAATCTTGTTAATTGACAAGATTGAATGTTTGGGGGGACAAAATTGCTAATTCCTCTTGCTCAATTGTCTCCATTTTTACCCATCATTCCAAGAATCCTTCATCGCCCACGCAAATGCGTTGTGATTTGTGGAAAGACACCCACCTTTTGGAATTGTCGCCGAAAAGCCTGGGGGGTTTAACATTTAAAACTTGTATGTATAAGTGCCTCATAAATTTCCAACCCTTCAACTCATGAAACGAGTGAGTGAAATATTTGACGGTGCGCAAAGGAGTTTCTGTTGGCGTTGAGATATGAAATCTCAAGAAGCTCCACGTGAGCTGGTGTAGTTCCTTGTCAATTATTCGTGAATCATGAATTATGAGCAATTTGGGTTCACTCTGTGCAGTAAAACTCATTGCACGTGATACAGCATCGTTTCTTTTTCCTTAACATATATAACAAGTCAAAAGGTTAAATATAAATTTTATTGATCTATTTTTCCCACACAGAAGCTTTCATAAATCTCAACATCATATAAATAACGGGAGGGAAAACCCTTTAGCCTTTTAGTCGGTGAGAAACTTCTTCCCGGGGAATTTTTTTGCCCGCGAAATATCTTTTGGGATAACGTGAATATTTAATAAAGTACTTCCCGTGAAGAAAAATTTACACCGCGATGTTAGCAAATAAATAAAATTATTTTCAATTTCCACGTGAGTTCAAACATTTTCCTTTTCCAAAGGTCTATTACACATTCCATTGAGAATGCCTGAAAAAATATTTATTTGTTGATATTTCTTCCTCATAAGTTTGAACTGTGGAGCAGAATCGATATATTTCAAAATATGTACACCCCCCCCCTCCCCTGTGTGTTCATAATTCAGCCACGATCATAAACTGAAACTTTTCGCCATGACTTATGGACGGTTCGAATGGCTCATGTTTGCCACTCTCGCCTCCCGTCAAAACCTCCCCCCTTCCCACCCGATGGCGAAATGGGCTGGAAATGAGGGTGGAGGAGACGTGGCAGCAGAAAAAAAGTAGAACGGGAAGACAGCAAAATGTGATCCGAGTGCCAAATTTATATTTATATTTCACCCCAACTCCCACCCCCTCCATCGAAGGGTGGCAAAAGCAATAGAAATCCAGAAGGATATAAAAATGATATGTTGGACATGAAATCGTCTTTCCTCCACCTCCGAC
Source organism: Phlebotomus perniciosus (assembly GCA_918844115.2). Lineage (NCBI taxonomy): Eukaryota > Metazoa > Arthropoda > Insecta > Diptera > Psychodidae > Phlebotomus > Phlebotomus perniciosus. The sequence goes on from CAKKOB020001765.1 coordinate 8,410, forward strand.
ATTCCCCAACAGTTTTTGCCGCACTTCATATCCTCGAGAGTGTGACGGCCGTTCGCCATCAAGGATTCAGAAGTTTCATGAAATTTTCGCGAAAAAAAAACTTAATTTCCCGGAGAGAGATTCAAGAAAAATTGTAAAACAGGAATCTGCTATGGCGAATTTAATGTTTTGGAAATAAAGAAATAACGAAGAATTTATACTAGAAATATCGTAGAATTTTCAATAGGAAAAGCAAAGAATTTCCAACAGAATTATCACGGAATTTCTACCAGAAATTTTTTAGACTTGAGACCAAAGCGAACGTCTTATTATTCCCTTTCTTCTGAGAAAGCTTAAACTTATAATAGTGAATTTTGCAAGGCGGTAAACCGCGTGATCAATCAAATATTTCTACCAGAAATATCGTATAATTTCTACCAGAAGTAGGGTAGGGTGGTACATTTCGGAACGAGGTACAATTCGGAATTTTAGAAGTTTTATGTTTATCTGGTGCGTAAAGAGGTAAATAATACAAATAAAAATAAAAAGAAAACAATTATTTATATGATTGTAAGCGGATGCATTCTTAAAACCCCACATTAGGACCCTAAATGTACCTCGTTCCGAATTATACCACCCTACCCTATCGTAGAATTTCCAACAGAAATAACGAAGAATTTCCAAAGGAAATATAATAAACTTTCTACTATTATACATATAAACCTATCGTAGAATTTTCAACAGAAAAATCTGGAAATTGATTTTCTGATAATAAAAAAATTAAAAAAAAATCTGTACAAAACCTCTTCAACATTTAGATACCTTTAACGACTAATATTCAAACTTGTGTTCGAAACTCATTCATCGTTACTCCCAGTGGATATTCTGAAAACTTCCTCTAATACTCAATATATTCTGCAATTCTGAATAATCTTTAATTATATTTTTCCGGGAAAACTTAGTCAAGAGCAAGAAACACCGCTTAGACGAATGATGAGCTTTGAAGTACTAGGAAAAGCTCTTGCTTCAACTAAACGGCAATTTTTGTTCCTCTATTCCTAGAAAATTCTATTTAGAGATTATTCAAGTAAAGCAGAAGCTCTTGAATATGAGAGGATATTCTATGGATTTTCACTGGAAAATGAGATCATTTTCCAACACCTTCTTTCACATTTTATTCCATTTATTGCAGAGATTTTAACGTCCATGCCATTTAAAATTCAATTAGGAAAATTTTCCGTTAAATACTTCTCAAACCCTTAAATTTCCGAAACATTTCACCCTCATCCAGAATCACCCCTTTTTGTACATCATCTCTCGCCAGTGAACTTTTTCTCAGTGCTCTGCAAATCATCCACTGTTGCTCCATGTCGCATCCCAGACAATTTTCTCTGGCGCGTCTCCCTTAAAAATCCATCGCACATGGAATGGCTCCCACTTTGGCCATTTTGAGGGGGTGGGAGGGGGTATGGGTGGGCAATTTTGATGCCTTCGCGTGTCTCAGAATCAGCCCATCATGGGGCGAGGGTTGATTTGCTGGGGAAACATATGTTTGTGCGAAAATTCCGCTCGAGACACTGTGAAGCAGGGGAGCTTCCACATGTTGGCAAACTTGAAAAGTTAATCTCTTTCTAATAATGTCGGGCGGGGTGTCACTGGGTGAGGAGTTTGTCAGCTTCTAGAGAGACTCCCCTCCCTCCAGTATGCTGGAGGGCAATCATCCCACAATGTGAAACTGAGTGAAATTGCACACGCAACGAGAGCCTTAAACACGCAATATGAAGACCCCGGCAGAGAAATGAGAATGTCCCAGGATATTCCTGATTTATATGGTTGTGCCGGAAGTTAATTTAAAAGTAATCGATTTTTCATCATCCTCCGACAGAGCCAGTTCTTTTTTTTCCTCGACCGGGTGACATTTTTATGAGGGGGGAAATGTTTAAATTAGCTGTGAGACTTTAAACACGGAGTAATTTTTTTGCAAAGTGCACTAATGAGCAACTATGAAGGGAAATAAGCTACATAATTGCTGTAGGATGGTTTTTAAAAATTAATTACACAGCAGAGCTTTGCGAGCTTTCACTTCAGCGTGTACATAGGTACGCTTGGGGATGGAGAAATGAACGGAAATGCGACAATTTTCCCTGGGAAAGTGAGAGAGAGAGAAAGGTTGCAAAAATAGCTTTAAATGGATAATTCTAGGGGAATTAGTTGTTCCGCAAGTGGTTTTGATATGGACGTTTTAGTTTAAAGCTATAGATTCAAAACTATTATAATAATTAGTCATTAAAAAACTTGTTAAAAAACCTTTAAGAAATTTTATTAATTTCAAAATATTTGCCGTTAAAAGTGTGAATCTATAGCATTAGAGGCGTTTAATCGCGTTGTAACGCAATTCAATGCGATTAAATGCGTTAGACAACACCTTTTTGTTATCCGCATGAGCAAATAATTGAAAATGAGGATGCAAAGAAATCTTACAAGGGGGAGATATTATGATGAGAAGTGGTGTACATTTGAAGGGAAGTGCGCGAAAGCATTTCAAAATGGTATTGAAATACTAAAATAACCTTGAAAATAACTCAAGTAATTTTGAAAGCATCCAAGGAAGATCAGAAGTTTTGAGTAGTTCTTCCAGAACCTTAGATTTTTTAAGAGCTTTCGAAAACTTTCAGGAGTTTCTAAGGAAATTCCTAAACTTTAAAGCTCTGCAGAAATTTACGAGCATGTAAAAAGATATAAAAAAAGTGCTTTTGGATCATTTTTAGAGCTTTCCAAGTTCTAGCAAGGCTTTTGGAAGTTCTGGAGAGCTTTTGGAGATTTTCTTAAAGGTTTCATATAAAGCTTTATTAGAAATCTTAAGAAAGATTAGATAGAAAGCTGTCGTAAGCTTTTGAAAGTCTAAATTCGGAAGCTTTCTAGAGCTTTCTTAGAAAACTTTCTAGAGCTTTCTAATAAAGCTTTCGACAGTTTTCAAAAAAAAACCGTATAAAGCTTTAGAAAGCTTTATCAGAAAGCTGTTGTAAGCTTTATTAGAAAGCTTTAGAAAGTTTTCATAGAAAGCTCTAGAAAACTTTTGAATTTGGATTTTTTGGGTGCTTTCCTATATAAATTGGAAGTGCTGGAAGTGGTGTACGTCTTTTTGACCAAAATATCTCCCCCTTGAAATCTTATCTGTTCCTTGGAGGAAAATTGCTCAAAATGTCTCCAGGGTAGTTGCAGTCTAAAACACATAAATTAACTCGAAACACTCAAATATTTCAATGAGTTTTTGTCACTTTGTATAGAAGAATTAAACTGTTACAAAATAATTGTTGAATATCTTGTAATAATCCAACTAAGAAGCAAATAATCTGATATTCCTGCAAGCAATTAATTTTATAACAAATTATTGAAAATTTTAAATCTGTTGAGTTGATGTTTAAAGTGTAATAGAAATTTGACTCTTCAAATTTTAACAATAATTTCATAATAATAAACTTTGAGAAGATACTCAGAAGTAAAACATTTTGTATATATTGCGAGATGCGCAAAATTTAAGTTGTTAGCAGCATTATTGAATTTTCATTCTTCAATTTCCCGCCAATTAACTCTTTCTGAACATTCTCAAGCACGCTGTTATGAGCTTCAAAAACCGCTTCAACCCCCTGGAAATATCACTATGTGTGGTTTTAATAATTGAAGAGAGAGAAATTTTACCTGGAGAGCCACTCAATTACATGCAATTTACCTTGGCTTTTTGCACATGAATTCCCACGAAAGAGCTCAAACTTTCTGGCACAAAAGGTGAAATTTGTACACAAATGATATTACTGGAAGGGATGTTATGAAATCATGTCAGGAATCCCAAATGTTTTCTCGCATTCAATATGGATTAAATTATTATATTTTTTACCCAGGATTTTCACTTAAATTTTAATTTCTGTGTTTTCCCAGCAGAGAAATGGCTTACAAGAGCATATTTTCTTTTAAATTTTGTGTAAAAAAATGACATATCTCTTTCATCTGAACTTGGTGAGTGACAAATTTCATCTGGGTGAGAATTTAAGTGCTGGTATAGAGAAAGTTTTGATGAGTATTAAAATATTTTTCCATTTAGTTTTTCAACGAAAGCACAATTTTATGTAGTTGAGATCTGAGTGCTGAGTATATCTTTCATTAATTCAGAAAGTGACAGAGCTAGAAGGGATAGAGCTTTTGGGGGGTGAAACACCCGCTCATTTGCATAAGTGTGTGAAATTTAAGGGGTGAAATATTTAATGGGTCAAGTGTTTTGCCTCTCAAAAGGTAACTTAAACTCCAGGTTACGCGTACGTTTTCAGAAGCAATATTATAATGCTTTTCTCTGTTTTATAAAGTCTTTTTTAGCGTTAGACATAGCAAAACGTTAAGTAAAATCAGGAGCTTTTAATTTAATGAAAAGCTTTTAAATCAAATGAACGTTCCTCTCTTGCTTTATTTCTGAAAATTCTTTGAAATTTGATTGTTTTCCTTTGGAAAATGCAATTAAATAACTTTGCAGGTTTTGCATTTTCAATATGGTTAACCCCTTACGTTTTCCTACTGTACTTAACATTCTCACGTCTTAACTATAATGAGAAACATTTCTTGGAAGAAATTTCCGAGAAACTTTAACAGTTTTATTTAAAACTTTTAACGGTAATTAACCGTCAATGTTAGTTACATTTTGAAGCTGACTTTGACAGTTTTCACTGTCAAATTTGACATTGTCATTTTGAAATGACAGTTACACATCGTTTGGTCGTTAGAACAACCACAGAATGATGAAGACACGATGAATCTGCTGAAAATCTCATCTAGGGATGTCACTCGTGTTATATGGGCTTGTTTATCAGTTGGTTACTATCTTTGTCTCCCCTCCCTTATCCACACCTGAGGACCTCGTTTTGTGGTGGAGAAAATTTTTGTCGATAGAGCAGAAAATAGGATGTTATGTATGAGAGTTTCATGAACTCCTCTATGATTTGATCAATTTTCTGGTGAAATCTTTACCTGGCGAAGGTGGAAAAGTCCACTTTTGACGTTCAGGAATCTCCGCGATGACAAGAAATGTCAATTTTTCACTCTTTTAACTGTCACACTTGTCAGTTTGAATTTGAAAGTAACGGATATTTGCAGACTTGCAGGTATTTCAGAGTTGAAAACTATGTGAAATTTTGAACATTTTTGCCACAATTTGGATGGAGCATATACATAGGCAAAGGAAAACCCCTTCCCCCGCCCTTTTATCGTCCGAGAAAGTGTCAAGTGAAACGTGCCAGTCAAGTTGAATTGGCAGTAAATTTCCATTCGAATCGGAATGTGTGACACATCGAGTGGGTGGTTGGTATTCTTGACATCACGACTCTCCGGGCTTGCGGGGGAGTTTGGGGTGGCATTGTGTGCTCCATGGATGAATTTATTTCGACACTGCTACAATCATTACCGGATCAAATCACATAGCACAAGTTTGATTCTCGGAGGAAAATTTATTACTCCCATTTATCCATCCAGTGAGACTGGCTATATATACTCCTTTTTTTTCTACCTCCCTCCGGGCGACTCTCTTTTTTGTGTCTGTCGGTGCGAAAAGGCTTTGAGCTTCCACCAGTCTCGACGGAGGAGCTTTCTCTGCTTCAATCCAGTGACTCTCTCTGTTCAGTGTCCAATTTATTTATACACTCCCAAGTCCTCTCGTGCCTATGAAAATTGTGCTGAGGACGAAAGAGGTGGTCCCCCCACCCCCCACAGTGGGTGAAATATCGCCAGTGTGCCGAATCCCAGCCCCAAGTGGATTCGATGGTGAAGCCACACACTATATATAGTGTTTTTATTTCTTCACCTCCCGCAAAGGATGTTTGAGAGAGCAGAGCATCGCCGTGTCCGAGGGGTGTGCAACATAAAGATCAACTTTTGCATGTTAAAAGCCCTATAGAGGATAATCCAACTAAATTTTTGCCTTTCAAAACATTTTTCGGAATAATATTTAGAAACAACTAAAGTTACTCACTCACGGGATTTGGCTTGCAATAATCCACATTTACAGCTTTTTGCATATAGGGGAGTGTGGGTTACATGCGGACAAAAATTTATTTTCTGAGTTTGACATTATTTTCCAGGAAAATGAAAAGTGGCAGAAAAAATTTAGTCTTCTCTTGGGTATAGACTTTATAAAAAGATTTGCAATGAGCCATGAAAATCTATGGTTTTTCCCAGAAAGTAAAAATAATAATAAATGGTACTTTGTCCGCAACTGCAATATTTTCGTGCAGTTGCGGACACGTTTTTTTAGCTGTATTTTGACAATAAATATTTTTTTTGCAAATCCTCTCTTTATTCTCGACCTAAAAAACACGGAAATTTTGTTTACAATCTGCCGATCTACTGATCAAAGTAACGTTTTGCCGATGAAATTGTCGATTTGACATTTTTGCGGTAAATTGAGCACTTTGGTGCCGATTTGCTAATCAAAGTGCCCAATTGCTGATATTCCGTTCAAAATGCCGATTTGCCGATTTCTCATTCAAAGTGTCGATTTGCCGATCAATTTGCCAATTTATCATTCATAATTGCTGATTACCCGTTCATTGTAGTGAATTCAATTGCCGACAAATTGAATGACAAATCAACAAATCGGCAAATTGATCGACAAATCGGTAAATTGATAGGCAAATCGGCATTTTGAACAGAAAATCAGCAAATCGGTATTTTGAACGGGAACATCAGCAATTAGAACGACAAATCGGCATTTTGCGCGACAAATCGGTAAATTGATAGGCAGAACGGTCAATTTGCCGATTTGTCGTTCAAATTGTCGATTTCTCCGTTTAAATTGCCGATTTGTCATTCAAATTGCTGATTTCCCGTTCAAAATACCGATTTGCTTATTTTCTGTTCAAAATTCGATTTGGCGATCAATTTGCCGATTTACCGACCAATTTGCCGATTTGTCTTTCAAAATGCTGATCTGGTGATCAAGGTTAACCAAAATTAGCACTTGTTTATCTAAATTCTAGAGTAAATTCATGAAAATTAACTTTTTGAGCAACTTTTTTTGAAAAATTCCTATAAATTCTAAATTAGAAACACTAGACTGATAAAAATGATAGGAGATATGTATCTTAGTGCCATATTTGATAATACATTGGTTTGGCCCAGCTGACTTAAAAAAAAACTACTTCAAAAATCTGCAAAAACTACTTCAAAAATGTATCTGCAGTCCGCAAGTGCCACACTCTCCCCTACATAGTTATGTGAATTAATTAAAGTAAATAGAGTGGTGAAAGGGTGAAACTATTCACCTGTTGGGAGTTTATTCGTGGTAAAATGTTTAAATCAAGTATTTGAAGTTTAGCATTTTTACAAAGGTTTTGGGTAGAATTTTGAGTAATGTTTCAAACAAAACTACTAAAAAATCACGTGAAATTAATATCAAGGGCAGAGTAATATAGTTTTTTGACTTATTCAGAGCATAATTTGCGCATAAACTACCTACAACACGCACAAGTGGATTACAATATCAGACGTACTATTAAATGCTTAAGCCCCTAATACCGAATGTATACAAAATTTTGCATAGGTCTACCTCACCCCTCGGCGGGCTGAACTCACCCTGGGGGCTTGAGAGAGGTAAATTGCTAAAACGGTTTTATTTGAACGAATCAAATATAAGAATTGGTGTGTGGAAAGTTGGGTTGTGTGTGTGTGTGTGGCATTTCGACGAGTTGTGCCAACTCAAATGTTAGTCTTCTGGTGAACCCCAAATGTTGGGTGAGAATACTCCTCAAATCGATTTCCGACTGCCTCATCCGCACAAATATTGCTCTCTATTGCACCTCAAGGGTCTCCTGGGTATAAAACCCGGAGGCCGAGAGAGCTTTCATAGGGCGGGAAATGATATCGTTCAATTGGACCGTCCAATCCAATTGGGTGTGTGGGTGCGAAAGCGCCATAAAGATGAATATAAATATAGGAATTTGCAAAAGGGAATTTCCCAACAGACACTCTTCACATTACGATGTGCAAACGCACCACCCAAAAATTCTGTCTCAATGGCCATCATGGTGATTTTCTTGCCCCCAAATGAACTCGATTTTACAGCTGCGGGGAGCTTTGAATAGGGCATCAAAGGGATGATGCAAGGAAGTGAAATTGCATCATTTGCCAGAAATCTTTATGCCCCTCGATTTTTTTTGTGGGGAGGGTTAAAAAATTGACCCACCCACGTAATTGAATTAATTAAATTTTTTTATGTAGCACCAGTGAATTTTTAGCACGGCGACGTGAGGCACTCACTGGCATCGATAAAGTATATTATCCTCCATGAAAGTCCCTCATGCGTGCCAAGGGGTGGAAGGATTCATGATGTTGCCATTGCACAAGGATAATGAGCTTTTTCTCCCAGTGAAATATCAAATTTTTATAGATTTTTCTCACTCACATAAACTGCCTCCCCTCAATATTCATCTCGTTTGCCATCTTTATGTGCGGCAAGTCACAATATCAACCGGGCCTCCAATGTATTGCCATGAGATGGATAACAATGGCCAAGAGCATCATCTGCTTCTTGCGCCAGTTTATTACCCCAAGAGCCTCGCAGTTATTTATATTATCCAAAGGAGTGAACAAACCACTCAATGGCTCAGTGTTTAATTAGAATTATGGAAATAATACAGGCACAGAGGCGAATATCGGGGGTGGCTTTTAAGATGCTCCTATTCTACCACATCGTAAATATTGCGGAGACTCATAAAAAATGGAGTATCTCATAGAATCTCAATTCACTCTCTTTGCGCCAAAGAAAAGCCACTCGCAGTATCAGATAACTTTCCAATTATGCCTCCCATTTCAACAATATTTCACACAATTCAATTCTCTTCATCTTATAAAATTACTTATAACACTTATTTAATAATACATAACAAGGGGGAGATATTAGGATTAAAGAGGCGTACACCACTTCCAGCACTTTTACATTCTGCATGAAAGTTCCCCAATAATTCCGGCACTTCGGAAGTGTTGGAGAGCTTTGAAAAGAGGCTCAAAAAGGGCTTTGAAAGAACGCTTAAGTGTTTTGGATAAAAGCTCTAAAGATCTTTTAGAAAAGCTTTGAGAGCTCAAATAAACTTAAAAAAAAAGCTCAACTTAACTTTGAAATAGAGCTTAAAAGAACTTTCGAAAGAAGCCAAAAAGAACTTTCAAAGAAGGCTCGAAAGATCTCTGAAAGAAAGCTCAATAGGGCTTTGAAAAAATCTTAAGTGTTTAGGGGGTAAGCTTTCTGGATCCTTAAGGGAAGCTTTGAAGAGCTTTAATGGATGCATTAAAAAGCTTTGAAAAGAAGCTTAATTGAACTTTAAAAAGAAGCTCAACTGAACTTTCAAAGAGAGCTTTTGAATTGTTCAAATACCAAATAGCTGATGAATAAATTAATTATTATTATTATTATTATTAAAGAAGCTCAAAAAAAACTTTGAAAGAAAGCTCGAAAGATCTTTGAAAGAAAGCTCAATAGGGCTTTGAAAGAAAGCTCATAAGTGTTTTGGAGGTAAGCTTCGAAGATCTTAAAAAGCAAGCTTTTAAGAGCTTTAATGGATAAATTAAAAAGCTTTGAAAAGAAGCTCAAATAACCTTTAATAAGAGGCTCAACTGAGCTTTAAAAGAGAGCTTAAAAGAGCTTTGAAAAAAGCTCAAAGAGATTTGAAACTGAACTTAAAAGAGCTGCTTTCAAGGGAAGTTCAAAAGTGTTTTAAAGGAAGAGCTTTTATGGAAGCATTAAAGAGCTTTGAAAGGCAGCTTAAATGAGTTCTGGAGGAAAACTTTCATCTCAAAGTTCTGGGATTTACTTTAAAGCTCCTTTTCTTTCTTTAAAGTTCAAGAAGTTCTAAATGCACGGTTAAAGCTTATAATGTTGACTTAAAAGTTTTCAAAATTTTCAGAAAGCT
>CAKKOB020001767.1:0-10340 GCA_918844115.2 Phlebotomus perniciosus
CAACATCTACAAAAAAAAATGAGAGATTTCTTTAGCTTCTGGAAAATAAAGACAAACTGATCTCCTCTAATGTTTACAAATGCATTGCAGGATTAGAAGCGAGATTCATATAATCTGCGTGTGATAACGCGGTAAGAAAGAGCATTAAGTTAGAAAATTCTCAAGAGATCTCTAAAGAATTAGTTAAAGCAGTTAAAGCTCAAAAATTTCAAAATTTGTTTTCAAAGTTAAAAATCTAAAATGAATTTAAAGACTTTTGACTTTTCAAACCTTTTTTGAAGAAATAAATCAAAATATATCTTGACAGATCAAGTGTCAATAGAACTGATTTATCTTATTTAATTTGTTAATTAAAAATCACATGTTTTGCGCTAAAATTACGTCTCATTCATCGACTAACGAACTCCGAACTCCCAATTTAAATTGATTTTTTGTATCGCGCGCGAATGACATGCAGCGCCATAATCGATGAAAGATGAACTTTTCGAAGTGGAATTCCCGCCCTCTAGCGGAACGCCTGCGCATCGTGTTATACCATCTTCCGTGAATCGGGGGTGCCGAGGTGCGTGTCGGCTTTGGAGAGCATCATTTCGCTCAGAATCGTCAGCGGGGCAACATATCTGCGCTGCAGAGGCGATTTTTTCTCTTGTGTGCAAAGTTTATCTTCCATATTTGACAAGCCGGACTTTCAAACTCGCATTCAATCTCTCCTCGAAAATCACAAAATATACCGAATCAACCCTCGAAATCGACGCTGCGACGGTAACAAATTTACAATTTACTACCATTTGAACGTTTAAAAGAGCTTTTTGGTTTTACTTTTTACGTATTTGTACCTATTTTGAGAGCAAAAAAAAAGACAAACTTACCATGAAAAGATTTTTTGGTTGCAAAAAGAACGCTGGGAGTGCCTGTGCCTTGTTTCATATTGACGCCATTTTCAATCCATCGCACGAAATATAGAGAAAATAATAGATAAAAGACTAAAGAGTGTGTGAAGAAGAGATTTTTCAATGAAAAAAGTATTCTGTGAATTTTTCTACGCGTCGAACAAAAACCATATTTTTGAAGAACTGCCATTTTGCGTCGTGACGCCGAATCTCAATGCCGGAAAAAAGTGGAGTGAGAGACGAAAATCAATCGAAGTGGCCTAGAAATGCCTCCGGAAAACAAAAATATTCACTGCAAATGCATTCTAGGCCTGCTTAGTGATAAAATTTTTCAAATATTTGGACGTGCAGAGTCAAATTCAATTTTCTTTTATTCTAAATACAAAATGGCCTTGAGGTCCAAAAATACTCGGCGTGACGAGAATTTATGATTGAACGCCATCATATTTCAACCCCAAAAAATAGACACAAATATTAAAATCTTCGCGTCGCTATCAAAATATTTCACAGAAGTTTAATAAAAAAAATGAATTCAAGAATGAGAGAAAAATCATCGCCTTTATTTAACAAGTCACAATCACGACAATGCACTAAAAAGCCTCAAAAGAAAATGATAAAAAAAATGTATTTTTTAATTTGAAAATGCTCAAAGGAATTTGACAAGATCCTGCATTTTTCTTTGTTGTTTCCTCTAAAAAAAAAAACAGTGAGATAAAAAAAACCTTCAAAAGCCTCTGCATGTTTTCTCGTAAGACTTTCTTTTGTATTTGTCGCATTTTTAGAAAAAAAATGAAAAAAAAACTTTAACAAGTCACAAAGTTGCAGTTTTTTAGAAACCCGTTTAGAAGTCATCAAACTCAAACGCCCTGACACATTTTCTAACAATTTTATTATTATTCTTTCTTACTTCACAAATGGAAGCACTGAAAGGCTAATCTTCCCACACAAGCCTTAGAAAATGCGCAACTGAATGAAGATAATATCTTCCCTGGGAATATTTTGCTAATTTTATTAATTTTAAGTCAAAAATTTGGGGAACTTCAATGAATTTCAATCATTGAAATGTTAAGCAAAAATGTTTGATTAAGATATGCCGTTTGGACACTTTCCAGAAGATAAAATTGATTCTCTTTATTTTTAGAGTTATTTCAAACTTTCGGTTTAATATTCAGCGGAAGAGCATTTTAACCACGAGATAACAGTAATTCGCTGAAGCGTTTCTTATGGGGTGGATGAGGTCATTATAATGAGAATTAAAATATCTCTGAGAAAGCTTCGTCTCAGTGAAACTAGCTCAGAGTACAAAGAACTCATCCACACTGTCTTATCTTTTGCGTGTAAACTTATTTATATTTACTAAACACGATTATGGAGAATAATATTGGAAAATAAGTATGGATAATTGCAAGAAAAGTTTAGAGAAACAATAAGAATTTATAAAAAATTAAAAAAAAATGGAGGTTATGTTGAGGTTTTCCACGTTATTTGATTGCTCGAATTTTCTAAAAATAAATAGTGTTTTGTCACGCACGTGCCGAGCATGCCGATAAGCAGATAAATTTTCATGGAGAGAATCGAGAGAATGAAAAAAGCATTATACTTATATTTTGTTTCTATTTAACGCCGAATTTAATTATCCATTGGAAATAATTATAATATACGAGGCGCTTCGCGCCTCTCTTTGCGTGGTTTCTGGATTGTGTAGTAACTTGGGTTCGTTAAATTGATTGAGAAGATTCATTAAACAGATAAAAAGTCAAAAATAGGGGATCTTTGTATGAAAGGCTCGAAAAGGGGTGGGCGGGGTCAATCCCCTATGTTAAATTACAGGCCACATTACCCCAATCAACCCTTTCATACATTGTGAAACGCTAGCGCTTCATCTTAGTGGTCAAAAAGTCAAAAATGTCGAAAAAAGTGGTAAATTCGTATGGGAGGTACCAGATAGGGGAGGTGGGGGAAGTTTTCATATAGCCTATGTCCCAACCTGAGGTGCCCTCTATACCTATGCCAAATATCAGCCAGATCGGTTCAGCAGTTTGGCCGTGATGCGCGTACGCACTGACAGACAGACAGACAGACAGACAGACAGACAGACATTTTGGAGATGGGTATTTTCGGACTCCTGGAGTCACGTTCGGTCGAGATTTAATGGTTTGGGGGTGGTCAGGCCAATTCAGATATGCACACTTGGCTTTATGTATTAGGATAGGATTTTAGAGCTTTTCTCAAAATTTGAATTACGGAATTGTCATCAGTTTTCCAATTAATATTTATCAAACACTCTATCTATTCTATAGTTTTTCTCAGGGATGGCGCGATTAACCTGCCTCATGCCTATATACATGTATCAGTAACTTTTTGATCTGATACGTGGTATTATTATATGAATATCTATTATATAAGAGGCTTACGGACTTAGAGATTATAGAAACAGGGTTTAGTTTCAACCATCAGCTACGCGGTAAACTGATTTGTGAAGACAGAAATCGTCAGAGAAAGAACCTTTTTCATAAATTGTTCTTCATATCTCTATCTCAAAGATCTCACTGGTCTTCTCCCACTGAATCCAAGTTGAAGTACTATATATATACACTATATATGTATTGGGAATGATTCGATAAATTGGCTATAGAAACGAGAAGAACTTTCAACAATGAGCATTTGCTGTAAAGTTATTTATAATATTATTGAATTTATGGTTGTCTCTTTGGGTGGAAATTCTGTGGGCAAACACATCTTTGAAGTTCATCATAAACAAGCGTGTGCATTTTACTAATTCAGAATTGACTCTGAAGAGCCAGAGAAATGGTACAAGATTATACCAGTATAACAAGTTGTTTGTCTTGCTCCCTTGTTGTGAAAATGAATCTCGACGCCTTGTTTTGCCTTTCCCCTCGGCAGCAGTACACCAACTCCTGGCTTTAGAGAATGAGCATGAAAGTGAAATAAGGTTGAATATCATGAATACGCAGGTGAGATTGGGGGAGTGAAAATGAAGTGAATAATAAAATTGAATTTTCAGCATGTTTTACAACAATGTTCACGAATTTCTCTTATTTAAATTTTTCACCTGTGAGGAAATTTTCAATTCTCCACCAGGAGCCACTGACACTTTGGTGGGGTGGAGGTAATTGCGAGAGAGAGTGAGAGCTTTAGGCAGATTGTGGAACTCTGTTGCTCCAAAAGAGGGAATTGTGAGACAGCATTTTCACTAGCACTTCTAGTAGCTCACATGTAATTGGCAAGTGGAAAATTTGCTGTTGTAATTAAATGGGAAAATATACTGTATTTTCTCTACTACCTCGGCTTCCTCATTCGCGGTGTGACATCAAGTATAGTTTAAACACTGCATTTACTAATGAAACACTGTGTGCAATCAAGAATTTTTGCACATGAACAGCTTCGCTTGAAATATTGTCTCAAATTACAAATTCTAAGAGAGCTAATACCATTAATAATGTAATAACAATCCTATATTGGCTATACCTATTCCTAAGTAGTTTTTTGTACATTTTTGTGGCTTTTTTAATTCATTTTATTCTTTTTGCAACTCTTTTTCATTATTTAATTTTGCAATATTTTCCGAACACAAAATTGATGGTATGATTTTGAGTGAAAATGCAGACTGCACATGGAAGCACATGAAATATTATATTCAATTCAATGAGGGCTTTTTTATGATGTATCGTCGAGTACCAAACAACTCAAATCGTGTGTAATTTCTTATCGTAAAATTATTGGCACCGTGAGTAGCAAGATTCGGATGAAAAGGTAGAAAAGAACAGCATTCTGAATATGAGTAAATAAACCAGGGAAGCAAGTAGTATAATTTCCCCTCAATCACGTCCCTGAGGAGTCATTCATTCTCTCCATGACAGTAAATATCTGCGGGATATAATCCCACAGCGATGTACATCCCCGCAAATTCCCCCAGAAAAGTGTACATAAATTAATATATCTACCGAAACACTTTAGCCGAGGATAAAGCTTCCCAACTCTCTGAACCCAATTTTTCATTGCGCTTCTCTCCCCCTGACTGTGTTTTATCCATCCGATATATGGATATATTTTTCGACTTCACCACAAAGCGACCATTCGTTTTGTCGCATATATTATCATATTTTATGGAATCGAATAAAAACGGTGCTTCCGATCGTTCTGAATACATCAAAATGGCATTATTTCGGGAGAAGAAAATGGGATGGCGTTTTATTGGGGGAGCGAATGTCGGTAGAAGTACACCCACAGCTCTACATGAAGGACTGAAGTTATGAAAAGAAAGCAAAGAGAATCAAAAAGACTTCCTTTATTTCAATTTCACAATGTGCAAAGCTCAATGTTATAGCGGTTATTTGGAGAATTATTTATGCATACGCCTTCATGGAAATCGGAGATTTTTGCACGCAACATTTTAAGGAAATATTCGCTCTAAATTTTGATCAAATTGACTTTATGAAAAGGAAAAACGTCTATATAGAAGATACAGGGTGCATCAATAATACTTGATTTTTTTTGGTATTCGCACTTAATCTTCTAAACCTTCTCCTATTTATTTTTCTCTCAAGCTTAAAAGTAGGTATAAATATATATGATAGTGCAATAACATCCGGAAATCTTTGGCACACACTGTTACCGATCAAGTAAAATTGCAAATTGATGAACTTTTATTAAAGTGAGTGTAAGGAAGTGAAGAGAAGAAACTCACAGTTGAACGAGTTTGCATTCAATCGTCAATGCTTTTTACTCATATCGAGCACCAAAAGAGTAAGTTTGAACTCCCTATTTCTTCGTCGTTCTCCTGTGCCATTAAAAATTGTTCTGTGGAAAAAAAAATATCAATTGAAAGTTAAACTTATGCGAGTGCGCACTGAGTATACCGGAAAGTTTGATCAAAATGAAATGACGTATATAAGTTGAAACTTCCCTCAAAACATTTCAACCCCTCAGAAAGTTGATTAATTAACTCCCTGACAATCAACATATTTTTCGCAATATCTCCCCTATTTGCTGGCATGAAATATTCGACAGGGGCTAATTTGTGTCATAAATTCTTCATGAGATTCTCATCCTCGCAAAAATTTAGCCTCTTCTGTGTCACGTGTGAGAACATTCACATGATCGTTGTTTGTGGTGTCAGTTAATAATAATACCAAATTGCACCAGTCGTCATTATAGGGAAGTTATCTTCCTTTGGTTGCAATAAATCAAATTTGACAAGTTAATCTGTCCCAGCAATGATAAATTGTGAAACATTCATATGCATAGTATTGTGGCATTTTGTATCATGTGTATATCATTACATTATTTATATGATTAGCTTATTTTGCTGGGACAATATGTCAAATTTCTATGGAACTCTTATTATTAATTTGTATTTTATCATGAATTTATTTCGAAATAATTGAATTTTGGAGCTTCATCTTTCACCAGCACAGAGTTAGTGTTGTGTGAATATGAATACGCTATATATATATAGCCTATCTCTTTTGATATTTCTATTTTATCATATCAGAGCTTTCAGGGTCCGTTACTTTCGGTAACTATCCATGTCCTCTATCATTTTTCAGCTTCATATTTTTTTTTTACTTTCTGTTGTGCAATGTGGGTACAGTCAGGTTGACAAAGTTCACCGATTCAGACCAAGTATTAAAATTCTGAAAGTTCACTCTGGGGTATTTTCCTCCTCTGGTTGAATTTCAAGTGACCAAAAAAGAGTATAGTGAAATAAATAAAAGGTGAAAGGCAGAACCGCGGAGTGGCTGAATTTTCACACCACGGAAATTTCAGCATATAGTTTCTACCGTATACAGGATCTCACTGATTTCATCCGGAAAAGCTCTTACTCACGCACAAGGTGGGACATAAATAATTCATGTGTGTCGATTGCATGCTAGAGTCTCGATTGGGAGTGTCGTACAGGAATATGTTGTCACGTATTGCTCCCGTGTGGGATATTTTCCAATCCAACTCCTCCTGCACTGGAGTTCGCGATTTGCTTTCTTTTGCGAGTGAAGGGATTGGAAAATCCTGCATAGTGGCTCGGGAGTAGCCATTTTTTTGAGTAATGGAAATTGCCTTTCAGGATTTTCTCTCCTTTTGGGGTACTTCTCCATTGCTTCCTTACAAATCGTCGGAACACACACACGCCTGAAGAATTTAATCTGCGTAGAAGGGAAATTCATTGTCTTTCATTTGGCGTTCCTCCTTATCTTTTCCCATTGAAATTGAAGAAATGTCTGAATACTTTCTCTCATGTGTATTCTCATAGGTTCTATAAATGCCTTTTAGATTATGGAAGTCATCTAAAACTCACTGATATAGACATTAAGATAAAGATATCATAATGATATAATTTAATTAACTGGATCCAGTTATTGTAAAATGAGTACGATGCTAGGAAGCATTCTTGATATATGTTATGACTGTTGCGTTTGAGTAATTGTAAGTCAATTGCAAGGAGTGAATCACATACCTTCCTGCTATCATAAAATGTGGCTATCATTAGAATCCCATCTACCATATAGTGCCTTAGTGCTTACCATGGACTTTCTTCTTTATATATTCCGCAATTTCGGAGCAATATCAATTACATATTGTCTGGGAAAAATGTATCGGGGCTTGAGTGAGGGCAAGATTACATTAATGGAATGAAAATGGTGGGAAAAGAAGCTGATGGTGTATATGGCCGAATGGTACAACATATATAATGCCAATGTACCCTCCTCATTTATTTTTAACACTGCACTCTTAGACGAGTGTTCTATGGTCTTTTCTTCTTGGCCCACCCTCAATGGCAACAACATTGAACGTGTTTTGTTTCGATAAACATTCGCTTTCCCCCCAACCCGTAACATTTTCACCTTACGATCCACCCTCCCGAGAGAGGCACATTACAGAGAGGGTGAATGATGGCATTACGGTTGCCAGCCCATTTTCCTCACCATTTTCACCGAAAGACATCCTCGTGGCTCTGGGCTCAATTAACTCAAGAGTATTTCCGTATAGATTCGATATTCTTCTGGATATAGCAATCCCATCCCAGAATAATTGATTATATCACCAATGTCGCGAGCTCTCCTTCTATAGAACGAATGGAAGGTTGTGCATGCTTGAGGCGCTATAAGCTCAAGCTTCATACATTCAATCACGTTCTATAGGCAACCAATCATAATTTTAAGTGTATTTACAGCTGTGTGTCAACAAAGAGTGTTTTCACCCCTGGAGGAACAAAAGGACACACTCCTGATGACGGAATAATGTGCATTCCTATACCCCTGTCTTGAATACGACAGAATATTCATGCTGAGGTGTTGTGACTTGCAGACACGGTGACGACATTTTCATGGATTCTCTCAAAAATTTAACTCCTTGCACCACAAGACACTGTTATAATAATTTAATAAGGGAGCAAATTCAAAGTTTGTACACCTCATAACATGGGGAAGTTCATCTTTTGCATGATGGAGCGAAAAACATAATGTAAAATAGCTGAGATTTCCTGGAAAACTATACTACTAACGAACTGTAGACTGAAAGCTTAACTTCACAAGCAGGCTTAAACCAAGAATCTTTGCCGAAAATCAAAAGTTCAGCAGAAAATTGATTAATAAAATATGAAAACTTTTATATGTAGGTATTATATAAACAATATGGATTTCAATTTCTCATCTCTATCTAAGATATTATATTATAGATTAAAGTATATTAATTAGTAAAACACTCAAATTTAAGATGAAACTTATGAAAATCGTATTTGCTCCGGATTGTATATGTGAGCTAACGAAAGTGAATCTTTCACTGAAAGCTCATATCAACTTACTCGAGAACCCTACGTCTATCTTATAGACCTTCCACCTCACAAAAGATTCAGATTTCACTTTCCTTTACGCCTTTGCTAAGGAAAATATTAGGAGTATCATCGTAATGAATGTAGACAGGGTCATTGAACCATTATATAGCGTTTTAATATTTGGACTTTCCATCTTCAACTGTCTGAAGTTTTTGTCTTGATGTTCCCTTTCTTCTTCCCATCGAATTAGGAATTCCTCGCATTTCTATAGATAATAGATTTCAGTATAATGGATCTGTAATATGACTGTGTAATATCAATTACAATATTTCATTCAAGTCAATGAAAAGGAAACCATTTAAACTTTCTCGTTTTCAGATTTTAGATTAATGCTATTAGAAACTTTTTAATTTCTCTCTCTCTCTCATATCTTTTGAATGAATCACGATTCACTCTTCTTTCAGTGTTCAGTCTCATAATAAATGTGAAATGAATCATATTATAATTTTCCAAATTATTTTTTAAAACTTTTCTAACTTAATTTCACGTGCGGGTAATATATCGTTTGCTTATGATTATGGAGATACATTTTTTGCACCCACACCCCTCAAGGTAAAATATTTCAGCTGATTTTCTTATTTTTTGTTTCATTGATTTGCTGCGGAGAGAAAATTATGAGGGCATTAATGGTAGCAGGTTCAAGCTGATGTAAGATGTATTTCTCTGGAAAATCTATCAAATGGCTCTTAATAAAATCTTCATCGATATCTCGTGTTAAATTCCAAATTCATGCTGATGTGACATTTAATGGAACACGACATTCTCCCATTTTGCTATAGAGGAAATAAGCACACAAAGTGAATTGAAGCAGAGTGTTTCTCCACACCATTCACCTCATCTAGAGTTCCATCTTCCAATGTCTATAAGCACAAGATTGCTATTTTGTTGCTTATAGTGTGGGAACATACATAGAAATTTGTAATTAGATTTCGAAGCAAAATCTCTCCATAAAGATGAAGTATATTTTAGGGTGAGTATAAATAACTAATTTATATTTATGTTGCATGAATAGATGCAATCATGATGTATTTTCCTCAAGAGAGACTCAATTGAATTTCACCACACAAATGTTTTCTGGTTGTGAAACAGGACTGTATAGAGAAAATAGATGAAAAAAGCTTCTTGCTTGCTATTTCTATTCTCTATAATTCCTCTTGTCGGCAAATGTGAGTGGTTAATTAAATCTTAAATACCTCTAGACTCTGAGAGAGAGAATCAAACATGAAAACTAAAGTCACTTTTGTGGTATAGGTACATATTATATAAAGCTCTTTTCTTATACGCCAGTTTTTTATGGTGTCAATTACCGAAGCGACTGCAGTAATCAAAATAAAATTCGGAAAGAGTTTACATTTGCTAAAAGCTCTACATTTACACAAATATTTTTCTTGACAAAAGTGAAATTATATTGCTTTAGTGTGCAATCCACACTTAAACAAACATATTATGTGATAAATATAAGCTTAGGGGTGATTTGCCTGGTTTATATTTATGAAGCCTTATTTATGATTAAACAAGATTTCTATTTGTATTATATATTAACTCGTAATTAGTATAAAAATTACAAAAATTTACTACCCTTTACCGTTTTCAGAGTA
>CAKKOB020001768.1:0-18294 GCA_918844115.2 Phlebotomus perniciosus
TTTGTGATTTTTTTCTCCCTGTAATCTTAATTTAAAAAGCAAAATATCATCAAGGAAACGGGGTTAGGATGCCTTTCCGCAGCAAAAATTGCCCCTCTTCAAACTTTTCCTCCTCAATTGTTGTGTTTTTTCATCGCCAAAAAAGAAAAGAGAGACATTTTTTCCTCTTCCCTGACTCACAATTTCCATCAAATGTAATTTCTCAATCTAATTTATTTTATTCTTTTCATTCACTCCGCTTTTTTTCCTCCTCCATTCTCGTGAATTATCATCGTGGGCGCCTTTAAAAATAGAGGCCACGAGCATGACAGTGAAGAAGAAAAGCTCCGAAATTGTCCTAATTGTGGGTGAGTTGGATGTTTTTATTCTCTTTTTTTTTCATGCCTCATTCAGAACTTTTTGGTGCGCTATTTTTAATGGCAATTTGCGTGCCATTGAGTGAAAAATTCTCATCATCGTTTGATTCTTTTCAAACTCTCCTATTACCCCCTCGTTCGACGAAAAAAAAAACAGGCGGGAGTGGCTTCCTCGGGCAGCATCTCGTGAAGCAACTCACGGAGGAGGAGGACACCGTGCAGGAGATCCGTGTTCTGGATCTCAAGCCATACGAGAACAGACTGAGTGAGTTTTGGCGCGCAAATCACTTTGAAGCGCCCTATTAATTCGCCAACCTTTTTCCCAATTTCCTCCCGCGACGACGGGGCGACTAAATGGCACTTTTTACCTTTCTCTTCTTCCATCGACCAGATCACGGTGCATCGAAGAAAATTACCACGTTCATTGGAGACATTTGCCAGGTGGATATGAAATGGGAAATGGCATTTGAGGGTGTTGACTGTGTATTTCACTGTGCCGCCTACATTAATTTTCAATATCCTCCCAATGTAACTGAATTAGAACGTGTAAATGTGGATGGTAAGTGATTTTCTCTTCTCTTTTTTTCACTCCCCACCCACCCCTCGCCTTTTCCACCCCGACGACACAGGAAATGATTCACGATGGACAAAACTCCCCGGGAAATTCAATCAAGGGAGAATTTTCTGTAACGCGCCTCAACATTACAAATTCACCAACTCAGAGTCTTTTCCCACTTCATTGACATTTTCACGGATGGGAAATCAATTCGCTGTTTGCTTCTGAGTAGATATAGTCTGCCCACAATGTTCATTGAATTCAAGGGAAAAGGTGATGAAAAATGTCTCATGTTTTACTTGAATCTCATTGTTAGAGATTTAATAAATTTTTTAAATAATTTATGAAGATTGCCTGGGACTTTCTAACAGTGAAAAACGTCCAAGATGGATCACTTAAGGAAAATCTGAATCACTAGAATCTGGATTTGAATGGAATTTTATACGTTTTAGAAAATCGATATATAATAGAAACATTTCACATATTCTTATGTTTAGTAATTAATTCTGGGAATAAAAAACATGGATTCTTTGAGATTTAATTAATTTTTGATTAATTATTATCTATTGCTTAAAAACTGATCTAAAAACAAATTTTATTCGCTTTGTAGCTGAACCCGGTTGACTAGAGCTTTCAAAACAAAAATACTTCTACTAGTAGCAATTGCTTAAACCTGTCGAGGTTTGTAGAGGAATAATATGAGAAACACTCACTACACAGTGAT
The DNA here is from genome assembly GCA_918844115.2 of Phlebotomus perniciosus. Lineage (NCBI taxonomy): Eukaryota > Metazoa > Arthropoda > Insecta > Diptera > Psychodidae > Phlebotomus > Phlebotomus perniciosus. Next base: position 1,637 of record CAKKOB020001768.1, read on the forward strand.
ACTAGCATAAATTTAATCTGAATCTCAAAATTTCAATTTAGATTATTAGAGAAATAAAAAAGTTTTCAAATAAAAAAATGAAAAAAAGTAGTCTTTCTAAAACGGAGATGCATTATGGCGCCAAAGCCGCTAAACTTTAACCTCAAATATCTCGAGAATGAGAGGATGTATTTTAATTAATTTTAGAATGTTGCAGACCAAGTCGAGACCTAAGAGTGGTCCTAATATATCTTACGTGTAGCCGGATGCAAGAACTTATAGGGTTCAAAAATTTATTTTAAAATAAGTAGGGGGAGGCGCCCCAGTTTGGTACAGCTTCTAGTTTGGTACAACTCAATTTTTCATGCATTTTTATTGAACGGAGGCTTACAGTTTTTTCAGAGAATATAGAACTTAAGGCATACTATAATGATATAATAGAGTAGAGAAGCTCCGTTCAAGAAAAATATATGAAAAATTGTGTTGTACCAAAGTAGAAGTTGTACCAAACTAGGGCGCCTTCCCCTAACATCTCCAGCTTTATTGGTTCGATTTTGATCATTGAACACATCTTAGAAGATTATCATAAAATGCTACAACTTTTCAGTTGTAAAAAAGTTTTTCAAAATTTCAAAGTCAAATATCGCAAATATCTCAAGAACGCATCGCTGAATTTTCATGAAATTTTGGCTTATTGTAGTTTGGGTAGAGTCGTCTCTAAGGACATGCCAAGCTTAGCTTGGAAATCTGTCATATATATGTCTGATTTAAAATTCAAAGTTTGGACCCTTTTGAGAGGTCTTGTCCTTTCTTTAAATTTTTCGTTAAAATTTGAAACTGATTCACGTCATATAGCAAAGGAGCCAAGCTATTCGAGAAATAAAATTTTGGGGTGAGTGTGGGATTTGACATGATCTTTGCCGAAAACCGCAAGTCGAGAGACGGAAGGTCATGAAAAATTTTGAACGCCTACGCTTTTTGACATGCAGGGATTACACCCACCCCTCTCCTAATTTCAGATCGATTTCACAAAATTGAGTTTTAGGCTTATCATATAAGCTGTGAATCTGGAAGAATCAGAGCTAAAATTGGTATTTAATTATAAAACCGTTAAGTCTATTAGGTATTCAGTATAAGGTATCTAAAAAATAAAGCAAAGTGTGCATATTTCCTAAATAGATTCACCTTCCAAAAATTACAAATAAATGTCGTTTGTGCTCAAATTATACTCATCTTGGTTCTAGTTTTAAAACTTTTCTTTCTTACACCAATAATCTATTAACAAGTGAGTAAACTGTGCTAGTTTCACGCTAGAATGCCTCGTCAGCCGGGTTCCATTTCGACCGTTAGTTTAATCTTAATGTTTTTGAAATATTTAGTGATGTATTATTGAATTCATCAATTGTTAATTTTAAGATTTATTTAATCTGAGTGCCGGAGATTACTATAAATTATCACTTAGTTATTGTAGAGAACGCATTGAACATAATTGCTAAAAATTCATTAATATTAGACCACCAATTAACCAATAGTAAATACATAATAAGTATTCAAAAAAAACACTGCAAATACTCATTTTTCCATTTTCTTTTAATTTTATTCACTGATTCGATTGAAAACTCAGCAAATTTTCAAATTTAAATAATTTATGATTATTCAATCATTTTTCCCTTGAGCAAAGAAATTTCTCCCCCACTCTCTGTGAATCTCAAACTCATCTTAGTTTTTTTTGTCCATCGCCCAGTTGGAGATTAGGCGCAATTGTTTCAATTTCCTCATCTCCATTGAACCATTTTATCGGTCTGTATCATTTTTCAAAACGTCTCATCCGCGAGAAAAATTAAATGCCCCGAAAAAAATGGTTTTCGCGCTTTTCCCAGACTTTTCCCGTCTATTTTTCAATCAATTTCTGTCTTGTCTCACCCCATTCCACCCGGTGGGTGGGGGCATCATTTGGCCAAAGCTCTCCATGGAAAGTGGAGTTTGAGGAGCCAATCTAAGCGGAAAAGTTTGCTGTTAATCCCCCCTTCATTTGATTGGTTCGCTCAACAATTAATTTATTGCTGACGATTTATTATTAAAATATCAGTGAATTCTATCACTTTTAATTTATTTTGGGAAGTTTGCCAAAAATTTCCTCTCGTGGCCAATATTTCTCATTCATCTCATCATGTGCCAAATTGGCGAATAATGCCAAAGAAAGGCGTATTTCTGTCGTTTTTGCTTAATTTCAAGTTTAAAATTGATTTTGTCTGCGAGTAATGTCATTTTGGAGGCTTCTTTCTGATGGTCACCGAATTATTCATTTATTTATGCAATTTGCTAAATTTTTCAATACCATCAAATGATCTTGGAATGAGACGAATTCAAAGAAATCCCCAAAACATTAATCACATTCATCGCGGCCAAAATGGTTAAGGCTAAAAGGGACAGAAAAGGTCTTCTTTGCGAATTCTCAACATTTCTTCCTACCAAAATCTCGGCGCAAATTCAAATTGATAAATCGAAATGGAAGGTGGGGGGTTAAATCGTGCTACAATAAAAGACACTTTGCCCTTTTTACGACATTCACGTGGTGCCTTTTTCCAATAAAAGGAACGACCCATTCTCTCTCTCTCTCCTTCTTGCTTTGTCCTCATCACAGGGACAAGGAACATCGTGAATTTGTGCGTGAAACATCGAGTGCCCAGACTCATCTTCACGAGCACTTCGGCCGTGACTCTAGTGGCCTACATGGGCAGCACCTTTGCTGTGATCCTCAATCAGACGGAGGGTAAGGCGAGAGTGCCGGACGATGAGAGGGAATTCCTCATTCCCGGATATCTGGCATCAAAGATGAGGGCAGAAAGGGTTGTCCTGGAAGCCAATGGAACACCACTCAGGGATTCAAATGGTAAGATGAAGAAATTTTCTAAAGCAAAAATGATCAAAAGAGCTTTTTCAGTTATTAATTTTGAAAAATGAGCTAAGCCCTTTAAATTATTATAAACGTGATGTTACACGAGAGATGCCAACTAATTAATTAATGAGATAGCAAATTAAATTAATCTCCTATCTCACTCTATAACGCTTTTGTAAGTGTTAGAAGAGAGCAGCTAGCCTTTTCTACGCTAAGGAGTTTTTTATATGGTTGTTGAAATCTTTTCATGTTATTCGCGTTGCCTCAATTTTATAGGAAATTTTCAGATATAGGAATCAAACAATAATAGAACATTGGAGTCGCTATTTACCTATTATTCCCAATTAAGTATTCTTTTATATTCATGAGTCCAAGGATTTAATTGTGATAACATCTTAATATCTCATGAAACAAGAAACGCGCGGTTTAATGTTTGAAATTCTTTCAACGGTTTCTTGGAAGGTTTTTTTTAACTATTCTATAAAGTGCGAAAATTTTCTTCTGGAAATGATTTGTGAGAATTTTTGAGATATTTTGGATTAAAAACTGTTAAAAATATTTCTCAATTTTATTGACATTTTATTCTTTTATTGATTGACAAGGATGGATAATCAATGCATCCAAAATTCATCATTTAACTGTCCAAAATGCCGCGTATTCATTGAAGTATTAAGGTATTATTATTATCTGTTCCGCTCTCTCCTCATAAAATAGATGATTATAGCATAAATATATAATTATTTAATGCGATAGCAACACCCGCAATACCTTACGACACATTACAGTAAGGTGAAGAAAATTTATAGGACGTGAATAGATTTTAAAGTTGCTTTAAATTTGTCAAATGCTTTTTTTTATAAAAAAGATCTTTATATTTAATAATTAAAGATTATTAATTTTTCACATATAACTCTGATAAACTATTTATATTACAGTCAAAATAAATTTCTATTATTCTATAATTATACCTAACGAATGTTTTTTTCCGACTGATCAACAACCCAATTGAATAACCAAATGTTTTGCTCTTTTGTTTTAAGTATTTAATTAAATCAGCTTATAATTATTGAATGAACATTTAATAAATGTAATTATGATTTTTTTGATAATTTTTTTCACGATATTTATTCAACATGATGCGTTCATCGCCATTTTTTCCGAAGTTCTTCAAAATTCAAATCTTGCTATAACTGCTAACCTTAATTTTTGCAGAAATTCTCAGGACAGTCGCCCTGAGACCCACAATAATGTATGGTGAGTGCGATGAGCGTTTCTACCCGCTCTTGATGCGCATTGGGGCGCGCTTCAATGGGCAGATTCCGCGTATCGCGGGCTACGGAGGGAAGCAGCAGCTCACGTATGTGGGAAATGCGGCGTGGGCGCATTTGTGCGCCAAGAGGGCGCTGGGGGATCCTTTTGCGCGCCAGAAGATCTCCGGATTGCCCATCTTCGTCACAGATGACACCCCAATTGAGGACACCATCCGCTTCTGCCAGCGAATCTCCAAGTCGCTGCCCAAGGAAGCGAAACTGCGACCCACGTGGTGGTCTCTGCCCGGATTCCTAACCTATTTCCTCGCCTGGCTGTTGGAGTTACTCGTGATCTGCGTGCTTCGGCCGCTCTTCGGGGTGACGCTGCCCTTCCCGCCGCGTGGCCTCATCGCCTATTCCACTTCCATCATGATGTACTGTCGTCTGAGGGCTAGTCTCCATCTGGACTACGAGCCACCCTTCAATGAAGCCCAATCCATCCAGAACAGCGCCATCTGGTATGAAAGGCGGCGCCGGGAGTTGATCGGGAAGGGAAAGTGAAGCGTCTCGCGAGAACTCATCATTAAAGTCCATTAAAGATTAACGACTTCTTGGGGAATGTGACGGAATTGACGCGCGCCGTAAAGCAACTGGGATGGGGTTCAAGATGTATATAAATTAAATAAATTATTTTCCTTTTTTAATGGAAACTCTTGCCAATCGAGTTGTGTTTATTTGTCCCATAGATACAGAGTTGATTTGACGAATTGTTGTTTTTATTGGATGGGAAAAACAACGTTTTTTTTTTTAAAGTGCAATATTCAAGGGGCTTGTCATGGAGTTTTTAAGGAGATTTATCATATTTTTTAATCTGAAATGCTTAAAAGTTAGGGATATTTTTTTAAAATTTAACACTTCATTCATCAGTCGAGACAGGAATAGCTGTTTCTAATGTTTCAAGGTATATTTTTGATTTGAACTTTTATTTCAAATAGTGGCTGTCAGTATGATAATATCGAATGAGGAGTTTTTCAAGGAGTTAAATTAAAACGTTTTACTGAGACCGTTTTCTAAGATTTCAGAGCCAAAATCATAGTGACAGTTAAGGTCTTATTAAATTAGTTTTAAATATTTGGACAAAATGATTTTTAATTCTGAAGAGCTTTGAGTTAAACCTGACTTATGTTTTGAGCTAGACTTAATCTTAAAGACAGTCTTAAGGCTGGATTTAAACTTTAGCCTAGCTTTAAGCTTAAGAATAGCTTTAAACTTAATACTAGCTTTAAACTGGAGCTAGCTAAAGCTAGCTTAAAGCAGTAAGTACTCGTTTTTTTTTATTTAAAACTAGCTTCAAGCAGCTTTGAGGCTGGCTTTAAGTTTAAGGTTTGTTTTAAACTTAAGGCTAGCTTTAAGCTTAGGGCTGACTTATGTTTAAAACTGTACGGCTGACTTGAATCATAAGTTTGACTTAAAGTTCATTCCTAGCTCATTCCTAGTTAAAAAAAATCATTTTGTCAAAATATTTGAAGATAATTTCAAAGTGTAGACTATAGACATTTTGGATAAAAATCCTTACAATCGGTTTCCATATTTATCGATTATCATGATTGATAGTCGATTACAAATAGAACGCAACCAAAACTCATTGTATTGAAAAAAGGAAAAAGGAAATTTATTAAAAGCTTTAAAAATTTAGCATTTTAACCTAAATGAAAAGGAGAGAAAGCAAATCTTTCTAAACTTCGCTGAATTATGGAAAGTTTTATATGAGTTTTAAGCACATAAATTGATTCTAAACTTTTGGGAAAAGTTCTCGAGTAGTTTTTCCTCTTTTCCTCTACATTTTAAATCATTTTCTTAATCTTTCCTAAAAAAAAGTTAGAATTTTATCACTTTTTACTGAATGTGAAACAATATTGAAAGAGTATCTGATATTTTTCAAATATTTCGCCTGAATGAAGACTTATTTCTGCCTTCTCAAAACCCCCTGATTTTTTGTCAGTTGCAATGCAAGAATATCATCCAGTTTGTGATGAATTGAATGGAAAATGTTTGTTTTAGACGCTTTTGCTATATAATGAGACATAAATTCATCCCTGAAACTCGTGTATTGAATTTCATCGGTTAAAAGGATTTATTTTTCCAGCGGAGCAAAACTATACAAATACCATCTATATATAAAGTGGATTGTAGGTATAGATATCGCTCCCTCAATGCAGGTCGATGCGACATTGGAAATAGCCTGATAAATTGCGTGAATTGTTAGTCGAGAAGAAAAAGTTCATATGCTCTCTTTCAGCCGAAGCGTTTCAATTTGAGCATCTTAGAGAGGGATTCGGAGACGATTGCTAAGAAGGATGCCATTCAATTAATCTTTGAAGGTTTGTGATTAGACACTCGGACATGTGATATTAATCTCCGGGGCGGAGGAGCGGAGCGCACCAAAACTACACACATAACTCGTATCGATTCACACACATTCCCGGCCGCCCCCGAAATTTCATCCCCGACAAAATTCAAACACAGAGACAAGCGTGTAAAACATAGTCGCAAACGCTCAGGAGCCCCATATTTCCGTGCCACCCCCAACGGCCGCCGGCCGGGGCGGCCCGGGACAGCGTTTCCGGGCGGGTGGGGGTGTTCGTGCGAATGCAGATGATCCGAGCGAGAGGGAGGATTCAGCGGGAAAAGTGATGAATTTGCTGGAAATTGAATATTCAGTCTCCCAAATGCGACAAAATTTGCCCTCAATGAATGGAAGAGCTGATAAAACAATATTTTGGAGACTCTTTTTTTTGTGTGTTAATGCAGGTTATTTCCAGGGACAGGTTAAAAATATTTTGGCAGTTTAAATATAGAAAAATCCAAATAAAAATATGTGTTTTTCATATAAAATAACGAAAATTTGCAAGTGATTAATGGCGTCTTTTAGAGAGCATTAACCCAGATAAAATTTTTAAGAACTTCTTGATAAAAACCATCGTTGAACGGACTTATGTAACTTTAGCAATGGTAGGGCCTTACAAACTTAAGAAAAAAACCTCAGTTAAAACCAAGGTTAAAACTAAGGCATCTTACTTTAAAAAAGTGTACAAATTTTAGGGAAAAAACCTGAGAAAATATAGAGAAAAATATTAAGAAAACATTTTGAAAATGCAAAAATTATTAAACTATCCTAATTATAATTGTTTTTATAAAAATCCTCTAATATTTTGAGGTTAAGTTCAAAGAAGGTTTATGAGATAAAAGAACCATTTTCGCCATGAAATACGGAGAAAAATGGATTAAAAATTAGTCATTGTGACTTAAATTCCACATTCAAGTTATAATAAAGTCGTTACGACCTATATAATGGACACATTTTATTTCCATTTTTTTTTTAATTATTTAAAACAGTACAAAACCGTTTCAAGTCATTGGAACTTGCGAAGGCGTTCGAGGCCGGTTTTAATATTTTTATTTAAATATTATGATTTACATAACTCTGGTCCAGATTCGTTTTTGTTCTTTCATTCATCTGAATTCATCCTGTTTCGGATGGATTGGCTTTAAGAAACGATTTTAGACCAATTTTAAATCATTAAAAGAGATTAAAAGAGGTTTGAAACTTCGAATCGAAGAAGTAGTAAATTTTATAATCAAAATTCGGATTCCTTTATTCAGGGATCAGTTACAATTAAGCACTTGAGTGAAGGATTATTGTCGAGGTCTTAGTTTCTACTATAACATGTTAAATTTTGAGTCCGATCCATACTATAGAAACCGAGCTATTCAAGAAACACGATTTTAAGGTCTTCTAAAATGGCGGATGTGCTTGTGAGGAATCAGATTTAGCATCACTATTTCCTTGCATCCGGTCTATATGATCTTTGCAGAAAACCTCATGCATTTAACCTTTATCTTGCTATAAGTTGTCTGTAGGACAGACAGACAGATGGACGATAACGAAAAACAAAGTAATCTGAACGCCACAAATTTTACCTCAAATTCCCATTTTACTTAAAAATCAAATTTTTTTTGTATCAATTGTTAAAGCATTGGCCACATGATGTTTACATGCGCCATTTCGCACATTTTACGAATTTTTATTTTAATTATTCTCTCGGTATCATTGATTTCTAAATAATGGACAACATGCAATAATTTGAATGGCAACTCATCCATCATTCAAGTGATCAAATAATAACAAACATGAAATGCATATTAAATGAGGGATCAAAAATTCTGCAAATATTCCACGAAATTCATATACTGGATGCATTTTGTAAATGCGTGGGTGTTGTTGCCGTTTCTCAGATATTCCGCATGAAATATTCTTCAATTTCGACGGAGGATTTTCTGCAAATCAGAGATTTTCAATAAATTCTCTGCGTCTTGCAAACACCAACCAGATAAAATGGATGAGAAGATGCAAGGGCGAAAAAAGTTTTTGTGCTGAGAGTTAAGCCAAGAAAACACCTCAGCCATGGGTGAGTTGGAGAAAAGTCTTGTGGGGAGACAAGTTTTTGTATGTGGGATTTATCGGGTGGAAAATGGAATCACATCGTGAGTGATAAAATCAAACCCTCAAGAAGTGCTCCTTAATCCTTCGAAATTAAAATGTGGAAGAGAAAGCCCGAAAAGCCGAGTCTCCGGGGAGTAATTCCAATTCTTCGTGTGTCTCTTGGCCTTCCATCTAATCCATCCCGGACGGCCGGAGGAGGCCGGGCGGGGGGTGGCAGCTCTTTGGGTGGCAATTATTTATTCAACTCACCAAGTGAGACACTATCAGATACAAATTGTAGCACTTTTCCACCCGCCATTGTTCCCCATGATCCATTTCGCATGTGTATTTTATGAATTACTCACCACACAGATCCGGACAACTTTTCGCATAAAGTTGGGGGGTTTTGTGGGGCGGGGGGTGGCGGAGGGGGGCGGCCCTGGGCAAATGGTCTGTGACACTTTTTGTGGTTTGAAGCCATCATTTCAAAATTTAATAGTACAATCAAGGAATAATGCTCATGATGAACCTTTTTTACCATCATCAATTATTCACATACAAAGAATTACTTATTCTCAAGCGCCACACATGAAATTCTAACCCATACGTTTAGCTGGGGAGAAAAAGAATCAAACAGTGATGACTATACCTGCTAGACTATAAACAAATCAACTGGGGATTTCAAAGAGCTTTCCAGACTCCAAAATTTCCAAAAAGCTCTCCTAACGGTTTTTCGGACCACGAAATTTTAAAATTCTCGTTATTTTTGGCAGAAAATATATTGAATTTTATAGAAGCTTTAAAAAGATTCACAAAGCTCTAAAACAAACAATAAAGTTTTGAAATTTATCGACATGTACTTACCAATTCTTTAAAGCATAGATTTTTTAAAGCTAGATCCAGACTTCCAAAATTAGGATTTAAAAATCCATAAACAAATTTGTTATTTTCAAAATACTTTTAAGAATCAAAGACTGTGTTTAAAGTTCAAGTCTGGCTTAAAGTTGATAAAGCTCAAGGCTGATTTAAAGCTCCCTTAAGGCTCAAAACTGACTTAGAGCTGCCCTTATGGCCTCTTCAGACCTTGGTTTAACCTAGAAGACTTAGCGGCTAAAACGGGGCTTTTTCTGTAGTCTGTTCGGATCACGCTTAGCCTAAGCACTAGAACAACTTTCTAAGAAAATTCCTTTGCCAAACACAGGTCTATCGAAGCCCTGAGCCCCGTTTTAGCCGCTAAATCTTCTAGGCTAAGCCCAGGTCTGAGGAGGCCATTACGCTTGAGGCTGACTTATATAGCTCAAGACTAACTTAAGACATAAAGCTTCAAATTAAATAGCTTAAAGTATAAGGCTAACTTAAACTTTAAGGTAGGCCTTGTGCTAGCTTGTGATAGCTGGGGCCGTAAAAATTAAAAGACAAAAAAAAAACTTTAAGGTTAGCTTAAAGCGTAAAGTCTAGGGTTACCTTTAGGTCTTATTTTTATTAAAAAATCTACCTTTTCATTTTTTTTTTAAATATTTTGAAAGTGTCTTTCAATTGAATTCAACTGAAATGAATGCTTTACAAAAGCTTATTTAAATTCAGAACGTTTTCGAGATGCCAAAAGAACATTGGAAAGAAAAGAAATCTCAGGAAAGTTCTAAAATATTAATGAAATAAGTACCTATCAGGAATTTTTCAGTAAACTTTTTAAAATCCCAAAGCTCATAAATGTTTTTTTACGATATCTAAGAATTTTTCTTCGCTTTTTTGTTGTTGTACATTTTCTTAAATTAACAAAATCTTGAGCCCGTTTTATCGCTTTTCATAAAATAAACAATCTATTCCCATATTCCTGTCTTGAATCAGAAGCATTCCCTGAATTTCTCCCATGAATTTCCCACAAGTAATGAAGTGTTCCCCATTTCTGGGAAAAGCCGCAAAAGCGAAGGGACTTTCCGGGGAAAATATTTCGAGGGTGGTAGAACACAAGATAACCACCAAGAGGCTGCCAATTGATACCCTGTTCTGCCTAAGCGGAAGAGAGTCAGCACCAGAATTCCAATCACGCTTTTCACGCAATTTCCCAGCTACCAAAATATTCGCTGGACAAAAACAGGGCGAATTTTAAACTATTGATGTGATTTCCGGACCACGCGAAACGCTAAAATTTTGCAGATAGTCCGTTGTGTAGGAATTATTTACACATAGCATCAATATTCCATTGAATATGAATGGAAGGGGGTGGCTATTTCACTGGTTATCTCTCTGGCTGTAGTTTTTTTTGTAGAGGAGTTTCTGTAAATTAGGGCACACCGGGAGAACAAAAAACCTCGTGAAAATATAAACTACACACTTATATGATCATTTTACACATGTTATATGCATGGATTACACATTTTACATTATCAGGTCAAATATGCAATTTAATTGATAAAGATAATGTGTAAATTACACATGTAAATTACTATATTCCACATGTAGAATACTAAAATTCTTTTAAATTTAAAAATGTAGTAAGTAATTTACAACAAATGTGTAATTTCTACACATCTACATATGACTTCCGTACATTTGCCCACTGAATGGCATCAACACAGTGATTTACATGTGAAAGCCAACACATGTAACAATGGTAGGATTCCCATCCTAAAATTTTCTCCGTGCAGTAAAATTGTGTGTAAGGGAACTGGGTGCAAAATGCAATAAATTGCGAGTGTGAAATCCCCAGCCATTCCAGGGTCTTCCGCAGCTGAAGATGCGCGCCAGGATGAACACAAAAGGAGCCTGCATTCAGTGCCATCATTATTTTCCCCACTGGAGGTGCGCTCTGATTTAAAATGCAAAATCCTCCCGCCATTTGCGGGGGGTGGTGCAGAAAACCACCCAAGAAGTTGACGAATATCAACTCAAGTGGAATATTCAAGTTGCGAGACGTGTCAGGAGATGAAACAACGAAAGGTCGCCCCTTCAATGGGACGCAAATGACTGAGTCAGCTGAAATGAGGGTGGAATAATTACCGAGAAGGGGGTGGTGCCTCAGCACAAATCCCGCATCTCAGCCGCACATTGAATTCCGACCCGGTCATTCCTTGATGCTCCTCTCTTCCTCCTCTCGGGTTTGGCGTGCATTTGGGGCGCACTTGACACTTGTGCACGCTCTGGGAGACAGCGATGAGATTGAGAGATTGGATAGCGATGCCCCATTTGTGACTTATTCTGCAACAATGGAATTTACTTACACTTTAGAGGCACCCAGATGGGATGGGGCTCGCGCCGGGAGGAATTAATTAACAAGGGTGAATTGATCAGATTGGAGGAGATACTGAAAATCCATTTTAAATTAATTTTAATTTGATTTTGGGGTCAAAGCGAAGACAAAGTCGTTTTCAGTTCAGTTTCACTTAATCCGAGTGTAAAGTGTCCAGAAATAATGAATATTATATTTAGGGGACAGTCGGACAAGTTGGAAGCGAGGATTAGTTTGTAGTCTGCTTATTATTATTTGTTTTAGAACAAGGTTTGAGTTTTGGTCTTCTAATTAGAAGAAAGCAGACAGGATTCAAATTTTTAGTTTTTTTCTTGGTTTTCCGACCGAGCATATTTTCACATAAACTTGCAGTTTTAACTTTTTCTGGATAAAATTCATGCTCAATGAAGAATCGAATATCCCTCCGTATGACAATGAACTGATTGATGGCTTATTTGAATTCTTGAAATCCTTGGTAAGCCAACGGACCCTTTTCTGTATTAGAAGGTCCAAATGAGCTGCCTTCGCTTCTAGGATGAAGGCTTTCAACTTCCTGTGCAAGGTTGCCTCTCGGAACGTGTTGATAACCTCTTCAAACGTTTTGAAGTTTGTTCCGAGTCGCAAGCCAAGATACCGCTCCTTAAGTCATTTTTAGATTACCGCTCATATTGCGGTTCCCGTCGGTGGTGATGATATACAGCTGTTCCTCTTTTGCATAAAACTCATTAAGGGTGTTGAAGACCTGATGCTTAGCAATGTCTGAGCCAGTTGTTGTTCTGTGGAGCGATTTCATGTCCAGAAACTCTTCGAAAGCAGAGTGATCTGGATTGTCTCCTCATACGAATATATAACTAGGCCATTAATGAACGTAGTTCGGGGACTCCTTAAAGGCCAGAGATATAGCAGTGTTCCCTTAACTTCCATCTTAACTCCATTTTTTCCATCTCGCCAAGTCACTAAATCCTACACGCATTGCTCTCTAGAGAGCAAGGAATTTTCTTCCCGAAGTTCAGCTCCTTCAGGACAATATCTTCCGGTTATGTGGTCTTATTTTCCGGCTCTTGGTCCATTTCTTTCGGCTCTTGATCTATTCATTCGGACAACTTCTCAAAACCCTTGAATTGCACCCTTGCATTTGGATCGCTGACGTTGAGCTTTTCGAAGTGGGTCTAGAATAGATAGGTCCTATTCCGATAACATCCAATTGAATAAATCAGAAACACTTGAAAATTAATCATTTTGTCTTTTTTCCTTAAGAATAGCACAGAAATTTGCGTTGAAAACACGTCTGTCTTTGAGGAAGATCTATTTCACAATGACATGGCGTACAAATTTCCCATACTCTGGCAACACCTCCACAATGACAGCACATATATTTCAATTTCAAATGAAAACGGTTACTTCGAATTGTTTGATATCTAGTTAGAAAGAAATATAAAATGAAGTTAATCCCACCTCCCACCAAAAATTTTAAACCTGATTTAAAATATTTTTTTTTGTTTTTTTTTAAGTTAAGAAAGTTATTTCTAATCAAAAATATTGAATCTCAAGTTTCTTTGAGAAATATCTTCATTCTTTTTCCAAAACTTTCCAACCCCCTGCGAAAAGCCCATCAATTGGTTTCTTACAAGTGAGATGGGAAGAATGTGGGCAAACAGAGAGAAAGAAAAAAGATATTTTGTTGGAATTGTGCGATGTTGGCAAATAAATCAAATTTTTGTTATTGAGACTTTCACCTTAAGTTATTCCATCTCTCAACCCCTTCCTTAGCACCGGCCAGGCTCACCCCCGCCCCCTTCACCGCGTCTCGGATGATTTATTCGGGAGATTTCTGTCCTTGTCACAATTTTCATGTTGAAAAGATCATTTTCATAACCCGTAATACATCATGTGAATGTGCCACACACAGACTCGTGCAGAATTCCTCAGTTTTCCGGCAAGGCCCGGATGGGAGGGGTGGCAGGGGGAGGTGGGGCGGAAGATGGGGGTGGAAGGACATTCAGTGAGGCGGAAGTTGAGATTATTTTGCTGGATGAGAGACGCCTCGAGAGAAATAAATTGCAATAGAGAACTTGGGAGAGGACAAAAAAAATCGATTTTTGCACAAAACGCGTCTCGAGCGCCCTCGCGAGCTCCCCTTTTTCGCCGGAGGTGGGCTTTTGTTGACGGGAGATGCCTGAGGGAAGAATGAAAAAATGAAGCATAATAATCCAGTCTAAAATCCTAAGAAATCGCTTGCGAAGTGCTTCTAAGGAAATCCCCTAAATTCCCGCCATTTCTCACAAACTTCCCCTAATTACTCTTTCGCAATTCGGCGCGTAGACGTAGGATCAGGCCTTAGGATGAAAAGACTACCGGGAGGAATGTCAGCAAGGTTTTTCAATGTCTAAAAAGTTTGTGTGGTGTGCAAATTTAGCTTAAAAGTCGGCGAAAAGGGGTTTTTGAATGAGAATTCATATTTTAGTTTAGACTTTAGGTTATTTATTTAGATTTTAAGTTACGTAAAAACTGCTTATTTATTTCCCTAGAAATTATTCGTAAAGGATATTGTCAACTTTTAGGCGAAAAGAAACTTACAAAAGCCTGTATTTAGGCAAGTCTGATTTGCATGATTGACTCCCTTTTCAAAGCTCATTTCTAAATTAAAATTTCTGCATGTAAAACAGTCAACATTTGGGCGAAATTTACTCAATTTTGCCTACTTTTAGGCTGATTTACCTTGAATTGTAAACTTTCTAACAAGTTCTGCATTATCTGCCTATTTTTAGGCGATTTTGGGGGAAAATCTTTGATTTTATCTCCGTTAAATTCCCTAACATTAAGAAACCGATGTTGGATTTGTTGAAAATTTAATCATGCAATGCAAACTTGCCTGAAAGTAGGCAAATTTGAGTCAATTTCGCCCAAATGTTGACTATTTTAATTAAGGAATTACTTTGAAGAAAACGAATAAAAAATTGCATAATTTACGGCAATTTTAGGGAACTAGTTTTGATTTTATTTCTACTAAATTCTCGAAAATTAGGAAATTTTTTGTTCATTTTCTTTTGTGTAATACCTTTTTTTATGTTTTTGAACTTTTAGATGAATTTATAATACCTTTAACTTGCCTATTTTAAGGCAAGTTTACATTACATGATTGAATTTCTAACAATTCCAGCATCTATTTCCCTAATGTTAGGAAATTTAAAGTAAATAAAATCTACATTTTTTCTTAAAAATCGCCGAAAGTTAGGCAAATTTTGCAGGACTTTTCCAGAAAGTTTATCATTAAAGAGAACCAGCCTAAAAATAGACAAATTTTAGTATATTTCGCCTAAATGTTGACTCTTTTAGGGATTTTAGAAGTTAACTACCTCATCCACCCAAACGCATCGGGGATTGTTTTGCTACATTATATCATAGAATCAATTTTAAAGCCCTGAAGGAGAATGAAATCTATTCAAATAATATCTGCCAAGTCATTGTGAGTTATATTGAACCCCTTTAAGCAATAACCGAGGAGTTTCGTCAATAAGAAAGTCAAATAATGAGCGCTCAAGTGTGCAATTAGGAATGCAATAAATGCAAAACTGCGTTGCCTCCCGCGGATCCGCTTAATTGAGACATTAATTCGCGAGGATGATTTGGCGAACCGGGAGGGGGGTTGGTTATGGGGGTGATTTTTCACCATTCAGTGGGTTGGGCTTGCGTAATGATGCAAATAATTCTCGTGGCGGGCGCGATGGGGGGTGGGAGGGAGAAAAAGAAGACGAGGAGAGAGCATCTCTCGTGCGATATTGTCATGTGTGGGTGGGTGGGTATTAGGGATTTAAATGAGGAGCACTTTTGCACATGTCGCGCTTCACGAAATTGAGCCTGCATGGGAGAAAATCCGCAGGTACCCGCACATCATCAGCACACAAAGTGCGAAAATTCCCTGGAGGAAGTGAGATAAGAAAGCGGCACACATCTTCTGATTAATGACTCTCTCTCTCTCGGGCCACCCACTTTTGGGCACCCGCTGTGGAAATCTCACCCAGGATTTCCACTCAAAATGTTGGGAGCTTTTCCTCCGGAGAGATCACTTTTCTCCGTGAGGCTGAATTTCCGCAGCTGGGAGGATTGTAATGCTTGGAAATCGCTATACAAAAGCTTTAAATATCTGCATTGAAAATTTAACAAACACGTGAAAAGTCCTTTATTTAGTTTGTTGTGTAATAAAATGTTTCTGGATATTAAGGAAAATTATATCTTACCTTTACTTATGATCCCAGTTGGTTAGAATTTGATGGGAAATAAGATGTTCTTGTCGTTAAAGCGCAAATAGACTAGAGTTATGCCTTGATGAAGGTTAAAGTTTTAATATGTGTTTTGGCTCATTTGCTATTAGTCGGAAATACAACTTATTTCACTTTATTTTTTTGAAATTAATAATTTTAAAAAATGTTATACAAGGTTTTTGGGAAAATATTTAGATAAGATGAAAATTTATTTCCTTTAATCCAAAGTTTAGATGATTTAAGATAGTTTTACAGACTTAATGAATTTCGTGACCACGGTTAACACTTAAATGATCTTATTGGAGATTTGGACTGTCAACTACGACAAGTCTACGGCTGAAAGTAACAATCAACCATGAAAATAAATGAAAGGGAATAAAAATTTTAAAATTTCTTCTCTAAAGGTCTTAGATCTTAATTTTTTTAGCTGGGATTCCCTAATCCCAGCTTATTGTAATGGGTCACCAAAATCGAAGTCAGCCCCGAGACCCCGGACTAGGGGCGCTCCACGAATTAGGGTCCCCACATTCCGAAAATCATGTGCGCTTCAAAAAAT
>CAKKOB020001770.1:2255-15429 GCA_918844115.2 Phlebotomus perniciosus
CTGGTCTAAAAGTGTTATACAAACATTTTTAGAACTGGTGTAAAACTGGTCTAAAAGTATTCTACAAATATTTTTAATACTGGTCTAAAAGTGGTCTAAAAGTGTTGGAAATTCAAAGACCTTTCAAATGTGTACCCACATGACAGGGTTGAGGCTCGAGAACAACTTCCGGCTTTAAACTGGTTTAAACCCGGATTAAGTTTAAACCGACTGAAATAGGTTTAATATTGTTGGAAATTCAAAGACCTTTCAAATGAGTACCCACATGATGGGTTTGGGGCGAGTAAAAACCTTGAAAAGTGAATTTCAAACCTTTGACCTTGAAAAACCGTTAGGCGGAATGTATGGAGGTTATTGGCATTTAAGGACGAAAAGTGCGTCTAGTGATTCTACAAAACATATGTGAAAATGAAAAAAATCGTTAGAGCCGTTTTCGAGATATACCAAAAAAACATGTTTTATAGGGGATACGGGGGCTTTTTAGAAAAATGATGGGCCTGGTCCTGATCCGACGGTCGACTTTAGGGGGGGTCCCCCATAGACCCGAAGTCTCTATCTGCAACAGTTTGGCCTCCAGGTCAATAACAGACTGATAAACGGATAAACAGATAAACGGATAAACATTTGGATTACAGTATTGCCATTTTTGTGTCGGGGCAATAAAATAGATAAAAAAAACTGCTATCGATCATTTAAATAAGATTTATTAACTCTTTTCGAAGATTAAGAATTCAAAATGGCGGACGAATGTGAAGTCTATTCAAAATCAATTTTAACTGAAGATTTACTGGAAACAAAAATTCCACTATAAATCGACGCATTAGAATCCATTAAATAGATTTTTCAAGCAAACAAGAATCTAATGAGAAGAGAATTAGCAACTGAAGATCAGAAGCTTCCTGAATCAGAAAAAAAGAATGACACAATGCAAGAATTTTACAGACGAAATGCAGAGAGAGAAAAAAAATGTGTGAATTAGCGGAAACCTTCATGGATGGTGCTTGAACGTGATTTTATTTCGTTGAACACAAAATGCGAATAGAGAGGCATTATTATTATTTATTCATCCCCACCCACGAGTGTTTCTGGCCAAAAAACTTCCCATCTGTTTGCTGATCAGACACCAAGAAACAAACTGGTGATGAAATTTTGAGTGTTTTCTCTGTGGCCAGGAAAATTCCACGTGATTGTGTTTCCACCAGAGTCTTGAAAGAATCTCTCTGGGTCATCCTAATTAACCTCTTCCCACTCGATAAAAAAAAATCCCATATCATCTCCCATGCGGGAGGTCAATTAAATTTCACTGAAGAATTTTCCTTCAAATACCTATTTATATTTATTTGATTTTGTCATGATTTTTATTCTCAATTCACTCTTACAGTATTAGTTAGCCGAGACACTTATCAGTAGCGATGCTCTCGCTAAAACAACTTGTCGAGTTTCTCATATATTTATTTAAAATGGGGAATGTTTAAGAAATATTGTCAAGATTTACACATTTTCTTGACTCTTGCATTAAATAAGGAAACACTCTTGGTGTAAATAATGATCGTGGAGCGCAATGAAAGCGCTCTCTCTCTCCCGAAAATGTTTAGCTGCAAGTTGTCATTGCTCATGGCCAAAAAAACTGCAAACAGATATTGCTTCAGGTTTTCACTTGGTCTCAGGACTTATAGAAAGGATTTATTAAAATTTATTAGGGCGGAAGTCGAATGACGAGACAATTGCTTTATTAAGTTTTTTGTTTCTGTGCAAAAAACTTTACATGTTTATGAAGATGTTTATAAAATTTAAATTGAATTAGTCTTTATTGTAGCAATATAATAGACTTTTGTTGTCAGGAAACAAAGAAAAAGCAAAATGGAGGAATCAACTGAATAAACTATGAAAATATAAAATTGTTGCCAACTTCAGATGTAAGCCGATTCAAATGACTTAAAAATGGCGTCTTAGGAACGTAAATGACACCATTTTGATCTATCTAAAACAAAGTGTTTTAAAACTAGCAAAAATTGACTTAAAATTCATAAAATGGTGAACTAAAGCTTCTTCTTTTTGAACTGTGCAAAAGGGTTTGTTGTATAACAATGCCAAAGCATATAAAATCTAAAGAGCCATTGAATAAAAACGACTTTTCTCATCAACTATGAGAAAATGCATTAAACAACAAAAACCTTGATGGAAAAATCGATATCTCCATCAGAAAATGAGTTTTTATCACCCCAAGTGCAATTCAACGCTATAATTACGCATTAACGAGCAGAAATGCGGGTGAAAAAGTCAATTTCTCTTAACATAAGAGACACCAAAATGGGAAAATGTAGCGAGAATGCGCAAAACTACTGCCCAACCCTGTCCTCTCGTGAGAGATTCTACGCGGTAACCTTGAGAGAATCGCGATGACATCACAAATGGAATATTAATTTCACATCGCGAGCATCTCACCGACTCGTTTGCCTTCGTGCCCGAAAAGGCGCATTTATAGGGACCCTTTGATCGCGCGCGCCTTTTTTCCCGCCAAAAAAATTTCCACCACGTGGAGGAGGGAAGATCATTGGGAAATGGTCCAAATCGGGGTCACACGATGTGATTTTCATTTCAGATGACTTTCTGTGCCTATAAAATCACTCTGAGAAACAATCACAGATGATCACTGAGTGCGTGAGCACTCAGAGACCATTCTCAAATTTAAATGGTGGAAAATAATAAAGAAGTGATCGCGGTGAGGCGAAAAATGTGCAAATGCGTCGTATCTACTGGATTCTAAACAAAGAAAAAAGGTGGAAAAAATGCTAATATACTCACACTTTGAGCTGTCTGCATTTTAGAGGAAAAAAGATTAATAGAAATTAATTACGATTTAAAGGCAAAGAGAGAGAATTATAGAGTCTGTCCTTGGCGAAAAAAGGGGATTCTTCAGCCCCAGAGACACGCAAATCAATATTTTGAAAGCCACCCGCCAAGAGGCCCTGACCTGCTCCCCAAAAATCCACCTTGAGGTAGTCCTCGCCAGGAGAAATCTTACCTCCCAATCCGCTAAACATTTTCAACTGCAAGATGTTAAATCGTCTTCACAAGAGATGCAATTTTTGCACACACCCAGATTTTTTTTTCTCTTTCAACTTCTTTAACACCGCAGCAAAACCCGTTCAGCACTTTATTTCCAGAGAGAGTGTTCGAGACTGGCTTCAATCACCACCGGACAGAGTGAAACTGATTCGGCGGCTCCGTGGGAAGATGCCGAAGTGGACGAAGAGAAGCATTTCCGAGAGTGGGGCGTCTCAGGCGAGCGACCACGGAGCCGTTCGCCGCATCGAGTCAGAAGAATAATATAAAAAATTGATTAATACTATGGTTGAAGAGGCGAGAGCCACCCTGGAGAAGCGAGAATCTCCCCTCCTCTCCCTGTGATTTTTCACTTAATCCCCATGAGGAGGAGAAACCGCGACGGGAGAGTGGAAAATATGCCTGGCACTCACGAAATTTCCACCAGTCATAGGATATTTTTAGGCAACCTCTCCCCCCTCGGCCACTTGGGCGCCTCTCGGGAAAATTCTATTGAACACCGACTGAGTGAAAGTGACCAGACGCCGACATGGTGGGCCAGGACAGGTGCGGAAAGAGAGTTTAAAAAAATGTGAGAAAGTGCTTCAATTCACATCTCATGCCTGCTAATTGGATGATGAATTGCTTTCAATTCGTGACATATGAGAAAATAATTAACTGTGGAAATATCTGGTGATGTCAGGAGGAAAGAATTTTGATGAGAATTTCATTGAGAGAGTCACCAGTTAAATAGATTTATGTTGAGGAGAAATGATTGTGATCTTATTAGACTATATATTGCTATAATTTTATCATTGAAATTCCTAAGATGTTTGGTAAATTCATAACAAATTCATAATCATTTGGCTGGTTTTACGTTACTGGATCTCGCATTCGAATCCTGTTCATGACGATTCCGGAAATTTGAATACTTTATCCATATGGGCGGGAACTTTATCCAAATTGAAGTGCCGCCAACTTCACTCGTTACTTTACTTGTCACTTTAGTTCCTTCCAACCTCACTTATCAGAAGTATCAAGGGGATGGATTGTGAAATTTATTCTTTAATTTTTAGAGGAATTTTTAATAAAAACAGTTCAGGGGCAACACAGCAGGATAAAAGAAATATTTTTGGTCCTTCGAGCCGGATGTAATATGTCTTAACAAATCCAGGAAATAAGTTGTGTCTAACGACTAAAAAATTTATACAGCTAATAGTGTTTGCGCTCAAGCAATATACTCAAGGATATTTTTATTCAAAATTCAATTTCTTTTAACTATCCTGTGTATAACCTTGTCCGGTCACTCAAGATCGACTCCCCATTCTCCCCAAAATCGATGATTCGCGTGTGGCGGATAATGAGTGGAGCAAATTTTGGCTTTTTGAATTGAAATCAATTAGCATGAAAATGAGAAATTGGAGAAATTATGCAACCAGCGAAAGAAAAACCTCTTGAGAGATTTTTTTTTTCACTCGCCAGAGAAAAATCGAATTCCCTGTCGCAATTCAGATGGAATTGTGCCAAGAAGTTGAATTCAATGCTTTTGCGTCACACACCAGTTGAAAAATCTCGCGCGCGTGCCTTTTCCGCGTTCCCAACTGCCGAGACCCAATGGTTCTTGGGGAGCTGGGAGGGGAGGGGGTGGAAAACAGAGAATTTTTCGCTTACCACCTGTCGAAGCACACGCACAATTTTCTTGCGTGATCGGAAAATGCAGTCAGACATCCTTTTTTGCTCGACTTGGAGGGTTTGGGAAATTGTTTGGTCGATGCCACGCAGTCGCGATGGATTGTCTCTGGATGGGCTTCGAGGAACGGCTTCCCCAATCAGTCGACACAGTGGATTCCCGCCAGAAGGACTTATTATTACAGAAAGGAATCGAAACAACGGAAATTTTTATTAAACTAAAAATTCATTGATTTTTAGGATCTTTAGTGAATAAAAATCTAAATTTTTCCCCCTTAAGATCTGAAACTTTAAGTTGGTGGCTCTTTTTACTTTATAAAATGTTCCAATCTTCAGCAAATCCTGTCGATCATCGAGTCTCCAGGACATTTTGCAAGGCCAGACGATGGAACTGAGTCTTCATGGATCACAAGTAAATTGATTTTTTCACCTCAAATTTAAAAACTTCTTAATGGCTTTGACCCAAAAATGAGTGGAAAAAAGTCCAGAATAAAATTTAATGCTTTGTTTTGGACGCGCAGATCAACCTAGCAACGCGCCAAAAGCCACCCACACCCACCGTGAACTACCCGAGACCGAGCTCTGCGCACTCCGTGTCTCGCAACACCGGGCCACGTGCCGGGAGTCGTCCCCAGTCAGCTGATGACACGCGCTTCCTCAGCAAGTTCAGGAATCGCATCCGAGTCGCCACGGCCGAGGGATTTTCTGAGCCCAAGGACCCAATCAAGGTTCATCTTATTTTTTTTTTCATGAACAACCAGTAGATTCAAAAAATAAAAAATTTCAGAGCCAGAAAAGGCCATCATCTTCCAACATACTGAAACTGCTGCTCAGAGAGCCAATAACTCGCTCCTGGAGTGTGACTGAAGACAAGAGGAGCGAAGAAGCTACCCAAACTGTCCAGATCTCTGGGAAGCCCATGGGAAGCGATGGAGTGACTGATGAGGAGAGTAGTATTGAGGAGGAGATTGAGAAGGTGGACAAATCCCCAGAAAGTGAATCCCTGAAGCCAGTCAAGAGAATAATTATCCCACCCGCGTCGCTTGATATCAAACAGAAAGCCTGGCCAGAAGTGCCTCCAGAGACTACCCCATCGCGAGTGGATCTGCCGGGAAGGGTGTCCTTCAGCACAGCCGACGTCCAAGAAGAGGACATTAGTGAGACGGAGGAGAGCGAAACGGCCCGAGAGGCCAAGAAAGCATCCAAGAAGGTGGTTCACTTCAACGATGAAGCTCTAACGGAAAAATCTGAGGCGTCCCCAAGAGAAGAAGAAATGGATATCGGATCATCTTCTGATCAAATCATCGAGGACTACAGGAAGGAGATTGAGAGTATCAATCGTCGACATGAATTCGAGAGGAAATTGGCTGGAGGAGTGCCTGATTTCTTCGATCGGGAATTCTTGCTGGACAAGGAGACTCCCCCCGAGGGTCTGGAAGCCACACCTCGTGACATAGTGGGTGCCACTGCTGTCATGGAGAAATACTTTGAAGCAGTTAAGGCACCAGAAATCCCTGGAGCTGCTCTGCAAGGCCTCAAGATCACAGAAACCACCAAATGGGATAATTTCACAGATTTTCCGCCGAAATTGCGAGATAAATCCAGTGAGATTATCTCCAATTACTTGAGGATCTCCTCCAGTGATCAATCGGATGTCACACCGGCACCACGTCGACCAGCCTCATCCTCGCGGAAAGGGAAGAGCGTCCGAGAGGCGAGAAAGAGTAAATCCGCAATGGTCACAAAACCCCCACCGAAACCCAAAGTATCGGAAAAAGCTCCACTAAAACGCTCAAAATCCATCCCAACGCTCAGAGATGGGGAGAATGTGGCGCTAGATGAGTTCCAAATAGATAAGGTGGAGTCCTGGATGTCCATTCACGAGGACGCGTACGCCAAGAAGGCCTCCTTCGTGGAGTACAACCGTGAATGGCGAGATACGCCCACCTCGAAGACTGATGATGAGGGAAATTTCAGCCTTGAGGAGCATGGAGACAGTTTCAGCACAGAATCAACCTATGATGAGATTGTGTCCATCATCAAGGAGATCGATGCGGACAAGAGAAAGCCCAGAAGTTCATTCAAAGATCTCAAGACGGACGTTGAGTTCCAACTGGCCACATGCGGGACTTCCTCAGACTCAGAGAAGGGCGACAAGATCCAAGAGATCCTCAACTACTTGGATTCTGTGGATTCGAGTTGTGAGAAAGCCCTAAAGCGAGCACAAACCTTCCTCCGTGAAACAGAAACCACTGAATTGGAGTTGATAACAGAACCGGATATTGTGGAGAATGTTCCCAAGATCTCTGATCTGCTCATCCTGCCCAATCACCAGTTGGCACGGCGTGTGGTGGCGCTGTCGTTGCGCGCCAATGAGCTGGCCAATGCCCTGCAACTGTCCAAGGAGCATGTGGCCAGTGTAAGAGCGGAAAAGGTGAAGGCAGTGCGTCTGGAGAAGCAAACAGGAGCCACGAAGCTAGCTGAGCAGAAGAGACACTTTGAGGGCATTGTGGCTCGTCATCAGACCTTCATTGAGCAACTGCTGCGCGACAAGTCGAGTCTCTGTGAGAAAGTGGGCAACATCACGCGTCGGATGGACAGCCAGAACCAGGCGTGGGAGCACAAGTTGGAAACTGAGGTGTCGCGCGCCAAGGAGACCATGTCGGCTGGTGAGAAGATCCGCAAGGAGCGCTGGGTGAAGGAGAACACCAAGAAAATCAAGGAACTGACGGTAAAGGGACTGGAGGGAGAGATCGTTAGACTCACACAGAGTCATCAGGATGAGGTGGCAGAGATGCGTCGGCAGCACCAGCAGGAACTCCTGGCCGCCATCGAAGAGACTCGACAGAAGCACGAGCTGGTCGAAAAGGCCATCAGAGAGTCATATGCTGAAGATCGCGAAGCAGTGATCGAAAAGGAGCGCACTGTCATTCGGGAACGCTATGAGCGACAACTGGCCAGTGAGCAGAAGAGCTTCGAGGAGCAAAAAGCGCGACTTGTATTGGATTTTGCAGCGGAGAAGGAGCGTCTGCTAGTAGAAGCACGAGAAAAGGAAGCAGAAGCTGAACATCGACGAGAGAATTTACTGAAAGAACGATCAGAAATCATTGATCAGGTAAGACTTTTGTCTTTTCGTACTTGAAAGGATGATAGGGCGTGATCTCTTAAATAAGCCACGTCCAAAATCTTCAGAAACTTCCCCTTCAAGTCTTAAAACGCTTAAAACACTAAAAACCAAGTGGTAGGTGGGGTTTCAGGGCCAGGCCTCGTAAGGACAATATGCCACGCCCACTGAAGAAAATGTGGAATATGTAGGCGTGGCTTAAAAATGGGCGGAGCAACCCAAATGCACTCATATTTTGAGTGGGAGTGCTCGCCTAATGGGCGTGGCGTAGTGTCCTTATGGGGGCGTGGTTTTTAAACCTGAAGATGTGCGTTTAAAAAATAGGCGGTGTAACGGACAAGTTTTGAAATGAGACATTTTTGTTAGGTTTCTTTTGTCATTTATTGCCAACTTCATAGAATAGTTTAGTACTGGAGGAACCATCTTAGAGTTCAGATCGAAGTTGTCTGTAGAGTGAATTTGTTTGTGAAATTGGAGAAGAATTTAAGGAGGTAAATTAGTATATTCAAGCTAAGAAATTAGAATTAATTCGCATTGTAACTTGTTCTAGGTTCGATAGAAGTGGCGTGGTGAAGATTTTGTCTTTCAAATAATAGTTGATTGACTGTAAAGTAAGTTCAGCCTGCAAAAACATATGAATTTAATATTAATGGATTTGTATTGGATTATAGGAAGGAGTTGATAAGATAAGGATAGACGGAAAGGACAGTAGAAGGAAAGGGGAATAGCCCGGAGAAAGTAAGGAAGATGTTTTATTGATAGGAGCTTTTGTTAAAGATTACGTAATTTATTGCAGGTCTGAAAACGTCGTCGAACGTGTCCTTTTCCTTGGCCTTGAGCAATTTGTTAGCAAAGGCCTACTAGATTTTCTTGCGCATTGGGCGCTTTTTGAGACCATCACGCCACGTAGGGCCAAATTCTGAAATAAACAAGCCGCTTAAAAGAAATTAAAAGCTACAGTCCACTGCTGAGGCTCACGCCCCCGACTACGACCCGAATAAGCATTAATACTATCTCGTCTGCTAACGACATCGATTGGTTGGATTTCACCCTAACCCACCCCCACCCAAACCCTTTTGCAATTATCTTTTTTATTGTTATGCAAAAAAGTGAAACTTTTCCACCGCGAAATTCATAATTTCGAATCTCTGAATTGAATTAAATTCTCCCGCTAATTGAAATCTGAGTAAATTCTTGCTTAATTAGCAAGAATTTCCCGCTGGAAAAACTTTTCTCTCTCCGCAATTTTTTTTCGCTGCATTATGCAAAGCTGTTTAAAAGAGGATGGATGTTTCAAATAAATGTCAGATTTTTTTGACAGATGTCAAAGTTTTTGACATTTCTGTGCAAAAAATTCGTTTCTTTTGAATCCTTTCGTTACTGGATGTAATTTACAAAATGTCCACAAATATTTTGCAGCTTGCGGGGAGGGGGGGGGGTAAATTCCTCAACGGGAAATTGCGTGTCATGCGGTTTAAATCCGCTCCACCTGAGCCCACCCCCAACTCCAGGGTCGCCAAATAGGATTTCAGCGGGAATCGACGTCCTGCAATTATCCGTTTGTGTTTGCCAACACCGAGTTGTGACCTGATTATCCCCGTGAGCGTCGTCCCAATCGCCGATGGCGGCCAAACACTGGCCATTTATTTCAATTTTATCATAAAATCCGGATTTGCAACACCAGCCAAACCCAAAGGGTGGCCAGACCTAATTATTCAGGAGCCCTTGGCTTAAAGTTTTTAAATAGGGAATTTTTAAAGCTTGGACATAGATGTGAGAATATAATAGATTGGCAATGGATTTGTGGTGAATTTAAATTTGAATTTGATTGCCAATCTAACGTCTCCGAGGTTAGATAATGGCAGATAACGCACTATTTGACACAAAAAATCTGTCAAAGCGATAGAAAAACTTATCAGATAAGTATTTCAACATATAGGCTACTCCATATAGTGGAATTTGTGGGTGAGGTTGAATAATCCACCCCTTAATTTCCATGACAAATCTGTCGAGTCACACGAATGGTGGTGAAAATCGCATAATGATATAAATTGCAAATTGAAATGGTATGAATATTTGAGATGCAGGGCATGCCTCACGGAGTCCCGCATGTGAGGAGTTGAATGGGTTAAGAGTTGCACAATTGAATTGCGGACCGGAAGCGGTGGGCTGGCGGAAGGAGCCTCAGCTCACAACAACAATCACCATCATTACACATTTCCATGGATGGGGGCGCTTTTGTCAGCCTCGGGGGTTGAATGACAAAAGTTATATGTGAATTTTGCTGATTCGTTAATTTCCATTGTGCCATATCTCATGTGCATTTTCGACACATTCACCCGCTTTTCGCTTGTAGAGGAATGTGTGTCCCCAATTTTGCCGTCATTGCGCTTTTTGACACCCCAAGAGAGACTGGAGTTGGGGACTTTTTCATGATTTATGGGACAAAAGGTATTTTTTGCGCTTCATAACCTCATTTTTTCCCTCTACAATAACCTAACCTCACTGAGTACTCACCACATAACCTCATTCTTCTCTATTGTAAAGGCGCGGGTTTTATAATTCGCGCAAAACAATGCAGGAAGATCACCCGCTGTGTTTCCTCAGTTGGAGCAATCACACATGGTGGTTTTTGCATTCCACATGCAAAATAGCATGTGTTATGAAGACATTTTGCAGTGCCGTAAAAGACTTCCATAAAACACGCAGAGTGGTAAGAGATACATGAGGTGAATAGCATCACACCTCCAACCGATATGATTGAAACTATTAGATAAATCACGAAGGTATTAAAATATTGAGTGAAATTTTTAGCACCGCCTGTCAAGAGGTGTTCTCAGCATGTTTTGTTGCGCTGTAAATTGTACTTTTAACTATCTCAAACATGATTGTTTTTATATTCAGTTGAGAGACACGTTTATAACAGCAATTTGCAAAGAGATGAAGTTGCAGTTTAGGATATAAATATAGCGGAAATACAAGCTTGAATGTTTCGAAAGAGTACCAGTGGGCGTGAAGTATAGAATTTGTTTTTTCTAGTGCAGAAATTCATTAGGATTTATATCAGGAATTCTACAGAGTTTTACCAGATATTTTCCTATAATTCCTACTATAAATTGGCTATAATTTCTAATGAAATTCCCCACTATGTCTATTAAGAATTCCCCTCAATTTGTACTAGAAATTCTCCACAATTAGTACTAGAAATTTCCCACAATTTGTACTAGAAATTCAACATAATTTGTACTAGAAATTCCCCACAATTTGAACTAGAAATTCCTCACAATTTTTACTAGAATTTGCCCACAATTTCTATTAGAAATCCTCCACAATGTCTATTAGGAATTCCCCTCAATTCGTACTAGAAATTCCCCACGATTTGTACTAGAAATTCAACATAATTTGTACTAGAAATTCCCCTCAATTTGTACTAGAAACTTCCCACAATTTTTACTAGAAATTCTCCACAATTTGTACTAGAAATTCCCCACAATTTCTACTAGAAATTCCCCAGAATCTATAGTAGAAATTCCCCACATTTTGTACTAGAAATTACCCACAAATTGTACTAGAAATTCTCCACAATTTGTACTAGAAATTCCCCACAATTTGTACTAGAAATTCCCCACATTTTGTACTAGAAATTTCCCACAATTTGTACTAGAAATTCCCCACAATTTGTACTAGAAATTCATTCATGTTTTTTACTAGAAATTGTTTAATGATCACTCCACTAACTACTTTATTAAAATTCTTGTATTATTTTTACTCAGAATTTTCCTAACAATTCTTGCAATTATCGTATTTCTATATCCCTTAGTACTTTTTGTTCTATAAAAAGACTTTTTAATATACTTTTATTTGTGCTCTCTCGGCCGTTGAATTATTCCAAGCAGTGTTCAGCAGAGACACCCCATATTTTCCACGAACTCCGTGTCACTCACCTGAAAAGAGACAATAAAATTTTTATTTAATTGCCAACTCGTAGACAATTAAACAGATAGTGAAGCAGAGGTAGAGCCATGAGGTGGTGGGGGTGGGAGTTGTAAAAATATAGTGCTTGGGAGCCACCCACGGCAAGTCCTTTTATATCCGAGCAAATACAAGAAATGAGCTCCGGAGGATGCAGCGGGGAAGGGCATAAAACCATCAATCGACGTTGTCGTAAAATTTTATAGAGAAACATGGACTTGAATTGTTATTTGTCGAGTGTCTTGTCATATTTCACGGGGACGGACGACGAATATGCAAGAGGAGAGAGTTCTTTTTTTATAAAAATATACATGTATCACTTGAGGAGAGTAGTTTGGGGGGAGTTGGGGTGACTCAATGAAAGATAAATACAGTTAAAATGAGAAGTTTTCGGCTGTAAATAACAGAATAACACGCTCTGTGGCTTCAGTCGCGATGTTATAATTTATTTATGGAATTTTTGCCCTTTCTGCTCTCGAAGGAGATCCGTTGGATAAATTATTGGGTGCGTGGCTATAGGATGGCATCGCACTTTTTGCATCCAGATATCACCATTCGTCAGTGTCTATTTTTATTGGAGTGACTCTCTTATGGGAGGTGAAGACATATTTAAATTGTTAAACCCATTAACTAAATACTCAGTATTGCCATCCCACAATTCAGACCAGATGAAAGCCAACACGAGACCCTTATTCACTTTTTTTTTTCGTATTTTTAACTCTATCGCGACAAGATTTAACACCCACCCATTGATGGGAGTATCTCGATGGAATCTCAAACAAATAGGATGACTTTTACCAATTTGCTGCATCGCTTTTTAGGTGTCACTTTTGTGAAGTGAAAGAATTTATATATTCACAAAAAGGGTTCACAAAGGGGATAAGATTTATAACCGAAAATAGCTGAGAAGCAGAAAAATATCGGCGGTAAGATTTGATAACTCGCTGAGTTTCATATAAAAATTTAAATTCAAACTATTGAATTTGCAAGTTGAATTTTTGGCACTGCTTTAACGGAGAAAAGAAGCTTAGACGCTACAATAGCCGTCATATTCACCAGAATTCATCAAAATGATGCACCTGGTGAATATGTAATATTTCACCACTAGCCAATCTATATTTTTTTATGTCTATGGCGTCAATCAAAGGGGATATTATGAAAAAAGTGGTGTACATTTGAATGGAAGTGTGCGAGAACTTTTGGAAGTGCTAAGATAAATCAAGTAATTTTGAAAGCTTCCAAGAGAGATCAGGAGCCCCGGGAAGCTTTTCTGATCTTTAGAAATATTAAGCTTGATAAGCTTTTATAGAAAGCTCTAGAAAACTTTCTTATAAAGCCCTAGAA
>CAKKOB020001771.1:1825-18266 GCA_918844115.2 Phlebotomus perniciosus
ACAGTCCAAATACCATAATGTCAACTGGATGACCAATTCGGACTCATATATTCCTCCACCACTGGATTTCACCCCCACTTCCACATTCACTTACCCTCCGCCGCCGCCCATTGATCTCAAGAGCAAGTCGGATGTGTTCTTCGCTCATCCGCCTGAGGAGAACTTCTCATGGTCACCCAATAAGTTGTCCAATGTCCTTGAGCCACCGACGTTGCACAACTTTATGCCTCAGACGGTCCTTCCGACTCTCCATGGGGATCTGGCGTTGAGCACAACCACTCCTTCGGTGATCCAGGAAACGCCTAAAGAGAAGCCACAGCAGAATTTGGAAGGGTATCAGGAGCAGCAGCAACAGCCAGGAAACTTCCTCTCAGTGAGTCAATTGCTGGTGGAGCAGAATAAGAAGGGGAAAAAGACTAAAAATGCTAAAATGGATGAAAACAGGAAGAAACAGGAGAAGAAACAATTTCACTGTATGAATCCGACGGGGAATTATGATCAGTCAGTGAATTATGATGGTTCCAAAGGGAATCAGCAGTACTCAAATATCTATTCAGCCGAGTCTCTGATTGGATACAGCAAGAAAGAAAAGGTAGTGCAGCAGAATTATCAGGCGCCACTGGATTTGCCTTTCCCTGGGCTTGAGCTGAACAATGAGATCAACTACAACAGTAATATTCTGTTCAATCCGCCAACAAGCGGGACGTTTGTGCCGCAGAATTGTATGTCTGTGTTCCCGGAGAATGACTTCTATGACTACACGGGCAAAGGGGCGAGTAAAGGAGGGGGACAGCAGCAGAATTACTACTACAAGGACTACAAGTCCCAAAATGGATTACCTCCAATGGATTACAAACCTGATAAAGCTTCAAATTCAACCATGTTTCCGGCCAATAAGTTCAACAATGTTCAAGCGTCGGGGAAGCCTAAGAAGACGCCTAATAAGATTGCAGACTTTTATCCACCTCCACCACCGGCAATCCACTCAAATATCAGCAGCTATGACTCCTCAGTGCCGTCCTCGAACTACTTCTCCGTGCCACTTGGTGTGAATTCACCACATTTGCCCACTGATGATCCCTTCCATCTGCATCTCAACTACTCGAATACGTTGAAAAACTTGGCGCCAGGTAATTCGTCGCTTTACCTCCCAGAGGGGGGATCCAATGTGTCCGGCAACTCCAGCAACTCCCTGACAAACTTCCATCTCAGCTCCATCTGTCCCGAGATCAACGATAAAGTGAGGCAGCAGAATTGGTGAAGGTAAAGAAGCCATTATTTTCCTCTTAGTGCGAAAAAGTGGGTTTGGTAGGGATTTTTTTTCGGCTGTGAGTTTGGGGAGTTGAAAAATAAATTTTTGATCAGCAGAAAATGAAATTTGTGAACTTAAAAAAAATATCGGCTTAAAAAAACATCTTTCACCGGGATTCGAACTCATAGCTCTTCATACGCGATGAGTTGATCTTACACTGCAGTGATAATAAGAGAATTTTACCAGATTTGAAGGATAGGGAAAGATTTTTTACACCTGAAAATATCCTGTTGTAAATATTTTCCTTAAGATCCTTGATTAAAAACAGATTTAAATTTAATAAAACACATAAAATTTACTAGAAAAAAAATTTAATGACAAATAACACTAACTGATGAGTTGACTGATAAGCATTTTGTGCTTTGACCTGAGATACATTTTTCCTAAGACCCATAAATTCCCCCATATACTACCTATATTACGTTCAAAATCACGAAAAGGGATTCTGAATGCTCCAGTTGGGATTAAGTTTAACACCGTTGCATGACCAAGAGATGGGAACGAAGAAGTTCCAGGTGGTGTCCTCAAATTCACAATTTCGCCTCGCATAACTCTCCATTGTGTAGAGACTGAAGATGATACCGTTGCCAATAAAGAGCGCAAGCCACATGAGAATGTTCCCAAAGACTTTCGGATATCTCTGGCCTACAATCATGAAGATCGATCCCAGTCCCGCGAAACAGATGAACAGAACGGGATAGAAGAATCTGAAGGCGAAGATGAGGACAATTTCGTGAAACACGGCAGAAATCACGAAAACTGCAGCTGTAGGTACAGCTCTGTTGCCTCTGAACACATTATCATAGAGATCCTTGTAGATGTAAGTGTAGAGCCAATCGTGCACCACAACGTTCCACTTCCGGTAGTACATGGAGAATGAGGTGGAATTCCACCAATCTTGGTAGAACATCCGGTCGCCGAAACGGAGAAGCTCCGCCGTGCCGTTGAGCCATGCATGCAGGAGACAGTAGAAGCCCAGGATGAAAATGATGGTTCCGGGCATCATGGAGCCAAAAATGGACAGCACCAGAGTGCTGAGTTCCACTTTAGATTCGCCGAAGTGATTGAAATTGGGCAGGAGGAAGCGTTCAAAGATGAAGCTGAGAAAGAGAATCACTCCGAAGACGTCCAGGAAGTGGAAAAATGCCACCTTCCAGCGGATCTGCTTGGTTCTCGGGTAAGAGTCGCGGTAGACAAGTGTTGGACAAAACAGGAAGTACTGGAAGGTCTTGAAGGATGGCAAAACTGGAGGAGGATTCTTCAAGTCCTCGTCACTTTTTAGTTTTCCGCTCAAGACTTTTGGGGCATTTGATCTGACAAAGGCGTGAGCCTTCATGGTGAAGCGACACTGAAAAGAATTAAAAATCTGTTAGAAATCTTTTAGGAGGCCCGGAAATAAACATAATTGGGTAAAACTTCCACTAAAGTAAGAGGCGGGACAAGAAATGTCGATACGGGGGAAAAATAAGTTTGAAAAAGATTCGTTTAAAAAATAAGGTTCAAATTAAGCCTCGAACTCACAACCGCGGTTGTAGTCACTAAGATACGTGATAACATATAACGAGGGGCAGTTTAGGATGCAAAAATTTTAGGTGGGGAAATCATCTTTTGATGGAACCCTTTAAAAAAAAATTTAGGAAATTTTTTTTCGGGAATCGAACTCACAGCTCTCTTATCATTAAGAACTTTTAACCACTGTCCCACGATCTGAGTTTTTTAAAACATTGTTTTGCAAATCACAACTTAGCTCTAACATAAGATTAGGTTCAAAATTTAATAAATTGTTTTAACACATTTCAATGCCCAGAGCTAGAGTCAAACATAAACAGAGGAATTATATATTTAAAAAAGCCCGCTTGACCCGAGAATCGAACCCGGAAATAGCGATATGAGACATTCTTACCATTTCTAACAAAGCTGCTATAGATGAGGCTTGTGGCAGGTTAAAGTAGAGCACAGCTCGAACAGAAAGAGTCACAAAGGCCATCAAATATCCAGTATATCCTACAAGGACTGTATAGTTGAAAATCTTCTGATACTGAACTCTCGTCCTGAGCTTGTAATGCCAAAAAGCCCAAGACTTGAACAGGAAGTAGATTAGGGTGATTGAGAACTGCATTCCGCACCAGACAATTAGAGACAGATGGAATCTCCCGAAGCCCACTTTAATTGGAGACAATCCCAAATTGATCCTGAAAGATGTTAAAAAAAATTAAAAAAAAATCCTTTTTGAAAATCTTCAATTTCCACTTACCTCCCTTCGGCCACCAAATCCCCAACAACAGTGTTGAGAAACATAATAATCATAAAGACCACGAAGAGATTGTAAATCGTCTTGATGTGCTTCACTTCAAAGAGATCCGTGAGCAAGGAGTTACTAGCCGTAAACTCCTTTTCTGGCAGAACATTTGTCTTCTCCGTGGGCTTCCGGTTGGCCATTAGCTTCTCATCCCTGAAGAGATTCCTAAGCTCTGTATTGTTCAAATCGAACCTCTTCATTTCATTTATCAACTGTTCACCCATGATGCCCAATCGACGATCCACATCGCGACTAATCTCGCTCTGGAGAATCTGACCAATACAGAAAAAAAGTCTTTTCATTATTGCGTTTCAATATTCCAAGAATAATCATCAAATCGATAAGCGGTGGATTAATGGATATTTTAGACACTAATTAGGGGATGAGGGGGCGCCTGTAACATACCTCGACACGTTCTTGAACACGCCTAAGAGCCATTTCCCGGAGGACGTCATCGGTGGAGTCCTTGAAAAGACGCCTATTTCTGGGATTTTCTCCCGGTGCTTCCGGGGTATCACTGACCACCGGTGCAGCCGGTGAGGCAGATGAGCTGCTTCCTTCCTTGTGGAATCTACAGCCGCACAAGATATTAGTGATAAGAGGGATTTTTCCAGACAAATAATTCTCGAAAAATTAGTCAGAGATATTGGGAACCAGAAACTCACCCGTTCATGTCGAAGCTCCAAATGAAAGTGATGTGGCCAGTGTTGACGGCGAACGATTATAAGTCTACGGGCTCAATTGATAAGATTAACCGTTTCAAGCTCGAGTTAACATGTACTGGAAGCATTCAGAGAATGTTGATAAAAATCCCTGACTCTCTGTCTCACAATAGTTTTCCCTCTTCTGGGATTATCATTGAGTGTGAGGGATTTTTATAAAGTGGAAGAGTTGAATATATCAACAAGCTGTACTTTGGCCACATGCGTTGAATGTACTCGGCATGAGAGCAATTTAAGTGCTTTCTGACGACTTGTTGAGATAGAGTATGGATTTCTCTGGAGACAAATAGTCAAGACACTTTTCCCACCCACTTTAATTGCCACCCACTGGGTGGGGGGTGGGGAATCTTGATGGATGATCGGTGAAAGTGAACTCCTTGAAAGCAATTTCCTCATTGAATCATGTCATCGCGCGATGCCATTTCAATCAGCAATCGATTAGCAACTATAAAATTGTTACCATGAGAAATGGGATCCTCTTTCACTAAGAAAAGCACCTCAAGGATTGAATTTCTGTGGACTCTTCTCCATAGAGACATGCTAAAATTATTTGTTGAAGTATTTATTGATAATCAAATGAAATGAAATGTAAGAATTCCTACAAGAATTTCTCATAGGAATTCTAACTCTGCTATTGAACGCAAAGCTAAAGAAAATAATTCATTAATGACTATTTTATATCTTTTCTTGATCTGTTACCCGAAGAAGACAAAGAGCAATGGAAAATTTTCTCATTTAAAAAATCAATCATTTTTCTCTACATCCTCGCAGTTCCCTGTGAACAAAATAATGTATTGTGCCAAGTTTCCAAATTCATTGTATGAAAACTGCGAAACATCAGTGAAAATCTTCTGTAATTTGTCCAGGAGTCAATGTAAACTCCTGATTTCAATCATCATCCATGCAGTAAGTGTATTGCTTTCAGAAAATTTGTTATTCACGTTATTCAGTAGAAAACTTCTGGACCTCAATTACCAAAATGATTTAGATGAGAATATTTTCATATGAGCGTCAACAAATTAATTAATTTGCTGTTTTATGATGCTCTCAATAAACATTTCTGTTAAACTGATGGTAAACCACTTTGAAAGACCAATAAATTCTAGGACAGAGGGGACAAACATTAAAGAAATAGAGTTGCAAAGCAGATTAGAATTGGTTGTCCTAATTGGGATCTTAGGAAATCTCCTTTCAATGGAAAAACGGCTCAAATGCCAAGAAAACACATTTCAAATCTTAAAATTAATAAATTGTCTAAATTTTTTAAGATTTAAGAAATTTTATTGGACATCCCTAGATAAAATCATTTTGGAAATCTCAATCTATTGCAATCTGTTCTTAAAACACTTTTTAAATTAGTTTTTTTTAGTATTTTTTACCCGAATAAACCGCTTATTCTAATGATTTACCTTTAGCTTTTATCTCTGATTTCCGAAACTCATCTGAGCCGCGAACAAGGACATTTTCAAAGTTTTAATATCTTCATTCAGCAAGTTGCTATAGCACATAAATAAATTAATAACAAGATTAATAATTAATAATTAATTTGTAAGCATTACATAGTAGAGAGGTGAATAGTTCTTAATGTCGTTATTTTTTTTTTAACAAATAATGCTTTCATCATTGTTTTTAGGCAAATTACACATGATGTAATCACAATATCGCGAAATTATGTCACTCAATCGCCCCAAATGATTTTTAATGACTATATTTATCCCAAATAAATTATTTTGTTATGTCTCTCTGGACGCCTTGCCGGAGTACTCTCTTGTTGCCAGGGCGAGTCAGTTAGTTTCTGCCTCATTTTTTCAAATAAACCCCCGCCTATAAGTGGGCAAACGGTAATCCGGAGGAGAAGGGAAGATAAAAGCGCGCGCTCCCGCTTCGAGCTTATGCATGTGTGTGCAATGCGAGGAAAACAGCTGATGATAAGCGCTCTCTTTCCCAATTTGCCGGCTATTTCGTTGATTTTGCTTATGCAATCGCTCGATCGTGTGCCAATCAATCACTCACACATATGCATATGCTTCGCGAGAGAAGTATTATGACGCATTCACGCGAGTGGCGGGAGCTTAAGAGCGGGAGAGGCCGCCTTGTACCTTGAACTAGAGAGAGTGATGTTGAGTGAAACTGTGCCATTTGGAGTCAGTTGCGAAAAGAACTGGAAGCCGAGAGGAAGTTTTAACTGGTCTCTTTTGTTCTTGCCATTAACTTTGCAAGAATATTTTTGTGGGAATTTCGCGCGGTTTCTCTCGTCATTTGCCCCAGTTCAATAACACGAAAGAAAATCAATTGTAAATTCATTGCCAGTGATAATTGTGCAGAACAAGGAAAAACAGACACTCGTAATTTCAAGTGTTTACCGCCAATTAAATTTTTATGGTGTGTTTTAGTGGACATGAGAAGTGATAAAAGAAGCTGAATTTGTACAAATTTCTAAGTTTCATTGACAAAAACGCCATTGAGAGATAAGAAACTGATTCTGTGATTAAAGATATTTATTTTATAGCCAAAAAGAATGCGTGGTAGAAATTGTGTTTGCTGACTGGGAGATTTCTGCAAAGATTTATCTCCGACAAGATTATAAAAAAAAATCATACAAATCTCCTTTCTAAAGACCAAAGAGTAAAGATGTAAGTAAAGTGATCAATCGTTCAATAATTGACCGATTACCCAATACTGGTTTCTCTTGATCATTCACATCGAGTGAGACCTCTTGCATCAGTTAGATAACACGAGCGGATATCGTTTACAAATCAACTCTATTATTATTAGAATTGCTCTGAATAAAATTAAACAGATAAAGAATAGCAGAAATTGACTCTTTATCAGCGTTATTCTCCAATCACGAATAATTTCAGCCTCTGGAAAATACAATTTCATGCTAATTTTCTGGCTAGAAACCCCCAAAAAAGACCTCCACGCACTTTCATCTATGAAGCAAGGCGTTTTCGTGTGATTGTCGCGATCTTTAGCAACTTCCTAATTGATGAGGTGGATAAACGACGAAAATATTTTGTAAAAAAGCTATTTTTTAAAAAAAAGAAATCATGCTTAAGTATTTGTGAGTCTCAAATAAGAAACTTTATATGCCAAACATGCTGCTTTTGTACAGCTTCTATGTTATCAATTAATTAAATTTTACATCCAATTGCAAAGAAATCAGCCTTTTATGAACACACATTATAATGTACTTCGGTTACAAATTACTAGGTTCAAGGGTAGCCATTAGAAGATAATAGAATAATCATATGATAAGGAAAAGGCATAATTTCTAACTAAATAAAAATCCAAAAATAAGAGAAATATACATTTTAACGAGTTTTACACGTGCATTTATTTTTTTATATTAATTTTTATTATTTTTAATAAAACTCTGAAATTGAAAAAAAAATCAAGTTTAACTAGTTAGAACTGATATATACTTTAATTTAAGGCTTTGAGCTTTGAAAAAGTAAAAAATACTTTACGAGCATTTTTGAAAATTTTGAAAATTTTGTAGAGGTTTTATTCAAAATTCCAGGTTTTAAAAGTGTGTGGCTTTTTTGTACTTCAAAAATTCTTTTACACTTTACAGTCTTCTCTAAGATCACGTCAAGCTTTTAAAAATTTGTAGAGCTTGGTACCTATACTTGTATTAATTAGTTTAATAATCACAATAAAGTTTTAATTATACGGCAAATAATTTTCTTATATCGCAAATTCCAAAAAATACCTACCTTTGCAAAATAATAAGAGCCACGTGCATGAAATAAATTTCAATTAAATTTGCATGACATGTTAAATGACGACAGAGAAGAGCAATGCGAAAAGTAAAGTTCATGATGACTTGAGGAACTTATTTGCGTTGTAATAAACCTGTTTAAAAGTTTATTTGTTTATTTTGTAAAACAGAAAACTTTGTATTTTTATTGGATTTACAGAAGAGCATTCCTGGGAATGTCTGGAACATTCTATAAAATCACAAAGAAAATAACATAAAGGTCTAAGGAATTTAGAAAATAAAAAAATCTCTTGATTGTTTCTAATGAAACACCATCAAATTTTACATAAGAGCGCAAAAGAAGAAAATTAGTTTTCAATTGGGAAATTTTTATTGTAAACAATTTAGTTTAGACAATTTCAAGTGGTGGAAATTTTCCTCTGCTCATTTTCTTAATCAATAACTTTATCAGTAGAATCTCAAAGTCTCATAAATCATGTAGAAGCGCTCGCGAAAAAATTCCTCATGGAAATATTCCTTGGAGTCACATTTTCTAATTGAAGTCAATATGTAATCTCCCTTCAATTCTACGCGATCCGCTCGAGTGATTACAGAAATTGTTTGCATTTTATATTCTTTTTTAAACTTATATTTATTTTAATAGCAATTTTCTTCTTGTAGGAACCATGAAAATGAACGTATGCTCAATACACATGACAAACCGCGCGAAATCTCAATTCTTAAATCAAATCAATCGATTTTTGGACCGGATAGGCCTATTAAAAAAGCTAGTATAAGTCCAGAATTTATTAATTTGAAGCCTGACTTGAGCGATGGAGCGCGAATATTGAAGAATCCCAATAATAAACGCGGAGTTATTCACCAGGTAAGAATTTATTTCCTAATTAAACACGACATTGAATCTCTAACAGCTTTTAGTTTAGCGAAAAAAGCCTCTTAATGGCAAAAAAACACTTCAATTGTCAAAAAATGACTTTCGGCTAAGCCATATACTTCAGTGCGAATGTTTTTTTTAGAAAATACCGACAAATATTGTGACAAAATATCTGAAGAAGGAAACAAACGATGAATCTCTTCAGAAGTCATTGGTCATAAATTTGTGCTAATTTGCCTCAATTGATCTGCGACACGCCAGACTATTGCTATGGGCGAAAATCTGGAGAAATTGATTCCAGGCGCAGTCACATTTCAATTAAGATTCGCGTGTTGCATAATTCGGTGATTTCCTCCATTAATCTTTTGCTCCCCATCAGCTGCTCGTTACCGGGGCTGTGTTGATCTTGACGGCCGCCTGTGGAATGCCAATCGGCTACTCGGCCGTTCTCCTGCCACAGCTCACCAACTCAACGGATCCCCTGGACTTGAATGTGGAGATGGCATCGTGGATCGCGAGTATTCACAGTGCCGCCACGCCGATTGGGTCCTTCGCCTCGGGACCCATCATGGATCGCCTCGGCCGAAGGACGTCTCTCCTCATATCTATTCTGCCTCTGATCGGCGGATGGGCCTGTCTAGCACAGGCTTCATCCCACCTGTGGCTTCTCGTGGGACGTGTGTTTGCAGGATGCGCCGTGGGGCTCATCAGTGCACCTGTTCAGGTAAGCCTTTGGTTTTCCGGTAGAACTCGAAATATGACCGCCATTTTGATTTATTAAGTTTAGCGATGAAATCAACATTTTGTTACTTTTCTCGGGCAATAATGAATTATAATTATAGAAATAACCAAATTAACCTTCTGAAAACATATTTTGCGCTTTTAAACATGATTAATAACTATTTCTTGCATATTTGTTTGCCTTAAAACAAACCAAGATGGCGGACAAACTTAATATGCGTCTTTTTCATTAATTTACATTATCTTTTATTAATATTGAACGATTCCAAATATGTTCACTTACCTTACCTTATGCATGAGTGCAAAAGGCCACTTACTTATGCACAATCCATGAGTCTATTCACATTAAAAACAAACAGCATAATTAGGCCGTAAGATAATAAGTAAAAATAACGTAATTTCTAGGCCTTTATCATTATCAATGATAAAAAATGCAATAAATAAATCGTTGCATCATCCGAGATTCCACAAGGCTTTACTTTGCATTCCCAGGTGTACATTGCGGAAATAGCGGAGCCTAGTCTCCGAGGAGTTCTCATAGGAGCCCCCTTTGTGGCCTATTCCGTGGGCATCCTGTTCATTTACGGGCTCGGCTACGCCCTCCACTGGCGCGCAGTGGCGTGGTGCGCCACAATTCTGCCCACAATCTCTTTCCTAGCTGTGATCTTTGCCCCAGAAACACCCACCTGGCTCATTCGGCACAATATGTCGAGCAAGGCCGGCGCGGCACTTACCTTCCTCCGTGGCGACGAGGAGAGGGCCAAGCGAGAACTACAGCAACTCACGATACGCTACGAACGTGAGAAAGCCCTCATGACGGCGTCCAGTGAGAGATTCGTGAACATCCTCAAGAAGAAGTCCGTTCTCAAGCCATTGGTCATCATCAATGCCTTCAATATGCTTCAGGTAAGCAATACAAGGAGCGCGATGTAAAAGTTTCGATAGTTGGGATCCTTATTGCAAAGATCTCGAGTTCAAATCACGAAGAAGTTTTTTTTTCATATTCAAAATCACTTTTTCCATTCCTTTTGCATAAAAATTTGTGAATTTTAAGATCAAACAGATTGAATCCTTACCTGTTTCTTTACAACAAGCTTTAAGCCTCTTAGAATTTAAAGGAGCCAAAGCCTAATTTCAATTTAGTGCTTGCAATTTCTGATAATGTTTAAGAGATCCTGAGTTCGATTCCAGCTTTTTTTAATTTTTTTTTTATAAATTCTTTTTATTTGTCCATCCTCTCCAGGTGTTATCAGGCGTATATCTCGTCATCTTCTACGCCGTGGACATAATCGCCGAGTTCGGTGGAGATACCGTGAGTGCCGGAATGGCGGCTGTTCTAACAGCTGCCGTGCGTCTTGGATTCACTTTCCTATACTGCTTCCTGCTCATGTACACCACCCGCCGGAAGATGAGCATTGTGTCAGGACTGGGTTCGGGTATTGCCGCCACGGCGCTGGCCATCATCTTCTTCACCAGCCCCTCGTCCGAGAGTATGAGCACCACATTGAGGTGCATCTGCGCCATTCTCCTTGTGGTCTACATCGGCTGCAGCACGGGATACATGGTGCTTCCGGGAATAATGGTGGGGGAATTGTTGCCGGCGAAGATCAGAGGACAAGTGGCGGGATATATTTTCTGCCTCTTCAACATTGGCCTTTTCATCGTGGCCAAGGGTTATCCCTTCGTGAGGGATGATTTGAAGACAAGTGGACTGTTTCTTGTGTTCGGACTGGCGTCCTTACTCGGCGTGGTGCTGATCTACACAGTTCTGCCAGAAACTAAGGGACAGAGTCTCGGGGCCATTGAAGACTACTTCATGGAGAACCCATGGCTCTGGGCGAAAAGGAAAAGCCCAATGGATCGCCGCGACATGACTTAGATCGCCTCCAAGGCGACTGTTTTAATCTCAGGAGAGGGTAAAGATAATCAAGTCATGGATTTGGCTATTTTTGACGGACATTCCGGGCTTGGGGAGTGTAAGTCTTGAAATTATTGAATCAAGTTTTAAATCACTTTTGTTTTAAGTGTAAAAAATTGTTAAAAAGGAAATCTAAAAGTGTTTTTCTTAAGTTTTCTAAGGAAACTTGATTTTCTAATTGTTTTTTTTTTATATATTATTCTTCAGTTCTGTAGATCTTTACAAGTTTCTGTACTTTAGTGACTTTTTTAAATTCTTGAGTTGTCTGACCTTAGGTATTTTTTTTTTAATTCTCAAAACTTTTGTAAGAGCTTTCGAGGGAGAGCTTTTGAGAAATTCTATGGGACCGAATACAAACTATACTAGGTAATAGGGTTTCCATTCGGGACTATCGAATTCTCGAGTTCAAATCCCGCTATGATTTATTTTCAAATTCTTTTTTTTTACTCTCTGTCTCACAAGAAATATTATTTTAAATAGAAAAAATAGGTTTAAAGTTTTTAAAAAGTCTTC
This sequence comes from Phlebotomus perniciosus, assembly GCA_918844115.2. Lineage (NCBI taxonomy): Eukaryota > Metazoa > Arthropoda > Insecta > Diptera > Psychodidae > Phlebotomus > Phlebotomus perniciosus. Next base: position 13,929 of record CAKKOB020001771.1, read on the forward strand.
TTGTATCTTGAGTGATACAGATTACAAGACTTTCTCTTTAAGCACTCCACGAATGCTCAATTATAACCAAATCCTTGACCTCATTCCTTCATCTTCTCCTTCCAGAACAACAAGTGTACTTATAACATTCCTAAACTAGCCAAAATCCCTAGAGTATTGTTTTTTTTTAGATAATTATTGTTTTATTAGTGTAATTTGCCCGTCTTAGAAAAATCACAACAAATTTGTAGTGTTTTATGATGAAGAAAGATAAAAAGGCGAGACATTCTCGAAAGATCTACTTGTTGACCTTTATACTGAGATACATCTTACCTTGGATGGTCTGCTTCACGGGATTGATCTTCTTCAGGATCTGCGTCATGGTTTCCACCAGGCGATCACTGGACACACCAGTTTTCTTGTTCTTGAACTTTGTCAGCAACTCAATTGTGGTCATTGGCTTGCGCATCAAGTAGCGCCTCACGTCCTCCTCTGTGATACCGCAATCCTCCTTGTTGGACACCACTCCGGCGAATGACGCGGGCAGTGATGGCGTGTCGAGCTTCATCTTCTTCCCAGGTGTATTCACGGGACTGCTGCAACTGTTCTCCGGCGTGGACAGATCTGACGGCAGCGACGATGCCTTCCTCTTGTTGGAATCCGTCGGAGCTGAGCTGCGAGCCTTAGATCCAGACGCCTGATCCTTATCCTTGCCCTTCTTCGGCTTCTTAGAGGACTCATCGGAGTCACTACTGTCGCTGCTGGTGTCCGAGGAAGACTCTTTCTTGTCATCCTTGCGCTTCTTCAGTTTCTTCTTTCGAGCCTCCTTGTCCTTTGCGCTCTTGTCCTTGGATTTCTTCTCATCGTCCTCCTTGTCGGATTCCTCGCCGGATTTCTTCTCCTCATTCTCAGACTCCTCTTCGGATGTCAGGAGCTTCCTCAGAGCATCCTCCTCAGCCACACCCTTCATATCCTTGCCCTCGTGATCCGATTCACTGTCAGAACTCGAGTCAATATAATCCAATTCCCTTCCCTCTTCATCTCCATCATCGGATTCCTCAAAGGCTTCATCGTCCAAGTCTTTTTTCTTCTTTTTCTTCTTCTGCAATTCCTCTTTTTTGCCCTTCTTCTTGGCATTCTTCTCCTCCTTATCGCTGTCCTCATCCTTTTCCTTCTTCTCCTCATCCTCCTCCGATTCAGAGTCATCAGATGAGTCAATCCACTCATCCATATCACTGATCTTCAGCTCCTTTCCCTTCTTTCGGTTGTTTTTCTTCTCCTCGGGATCCTCTGCCTCATCATCGTCCCCCTTGAGGCGCTTCCGCAGCATCAGTGAGAAGAAGTTCATCACCTTCTTGCGTCGTCCAAACTCCTGTTCCGCCTCCTCGGCTGACAGTGCCTTGTAGCGTTGGATGGGCTGGAAGTTGTACCACTCATGCAGCGGATATGCCTCGATAGCCTTATCTGGGGCATGTGTGAAGACATAGAAGGCAGCATTCTCACCCACTCCACCCTCCCGAATGCCCTTAAACTTCTTCCCGGACTTGTCAACTTTCAGAATCCACGGCTGAGCCTCTGGCTTGTACCGCTTGGAGATTATCCCAAACTTCTTGCGACGCACCTCCTCCTTCAACTCCCTGTTGTACTCTGACCCAGCCCCAAAGCGAGGCACGTCCTCATCCATGCCACGAAAATCCTTGGCATTATTTTCTCGCTCCATCTTTACCATCTTCCACTGGGCAAAGTCCACATTAAGGGTCGCATTGAAGCGCATCACGTGGTGCTTCTTCTTCATGTTCTTAGGCACACGAATGACAAACTCCTGGACATTTGCCGGGGCGGCGGCTGTGGCGGATGATGAGCCCCCAGAAGAGCTCTGCAAGAGGGATTTCTAGTCAGCATATTTGCCATTCCCCTGCAAGTTTTACAAAGGTTTAAATTGACACTTACCAATGAAGAACTCATGGTGGACTATTGGGGAGCTCTATTCCGCAGGAGTTTACTTGAAAATCACGGAAATGCTTTAGAAATTGCGATGCGTGTTTTCACTTGCCAAATTCCATGTAATTTCTATTGTTTCGATGAATTTTCGATGAAAATTTTGGTCATGGGAGCCCTCTAGCGGAATTACTTTGCAGCAAACACGCCGCTAACCTAGAAAACCTTGAAAGAAAAAGTTGTGTAAAATTGCGAAAATAGTGGAAAATCCCCTGGAAAAACACGATGGATTTCCTCGAAATGAGTGATATTCAGGCGGAGATAAAGGGGTGTATGGTAAGTTATAGGATTTAAGCTGTGGGGCGCGCGTGACGACTCATTTGTTGATTTCCCGTTTCCCTCCCATAAGACTGCCGGACGCCTCAAGATGACCGACCAGAGTATCATTTTCAAGAACAGCAAAACTGGGAAAGTGGAGCAGGTGAATGCCGCCGATATGGACTTTGTCAACTTCCAGAGATTCGTGGGCACGTACGGGATAAGGATCTTCATGAAGAATGGCAGTCTTCACAGATTCAGTGGCTTCAAGGAGGGCGATCAGGAGAAAATTGCCAACTTCTTCAAGACCAACTACAAGAAGGAGATGCTGGAGAAGGAATTGTCTGTGCGCGGCTGGAACTGGGGTACTGTTCACTTCACTGGGTCAGTGTTGAGCTTCGACGTGGAGAATAAGACGAGTTTCGAGATCCCCCTCAATCACGTGTCTCAGTGCAACACAGGGAAGAATGAGGTGACACTGGAGTTTCATCAGAACGATGATGCTCCGGTGAGTCTCATGGAGATGCGATATCACATTCCTACAACGGAGTCCGCTGAAACGGATCCGGTGGATAGTTTCTATCAGAATGTCATCAATAAGGCCTCCGTGATTTCCGTGTCCGGTGACGCAATTGCCATTTTCCGGGAGATTCACTGTCTAACACCTCGTGGTCGGTACGACATCAAGATCTTCCAGACATTCTTTCAACTCCACGGCAAGACGTTCGACTACAAGATTCCCATGTCAACGGTGTTGAGACTCTTCCTGTTGCCGCATAAGGACAACCGGCAGATGTTCTTCGTGCTGTCTTTGGATCCGCCGATAAAGCAGGGCCAGACTCGCTATCACTACCTGGTGCTGCTGTTCCAGATGGAGGAGGAGACCAGCATTGAGTTGCCCTTCTCCGAGGAGGACTTGAAGACCAAATATGAGAACAAACTCACAAAGGACATCTCAGGACAAGTTTACGAAGTGATGGGAAAGATCATGAAGGTGCTGATCAATCGCAAACTCACCGGTCCGGGCTCTTTTGTCGGCCACTCAGGCACTCCAGCCATTAGTTGCTCATTCAAGGCCGCCGCTGGGTATCTCTATCCATTGGAGCGAGGCTTCATTTACGTCCACAAGCCACCCATTCATATTCGCTTCGAGGAGATCTCAACGGTGAACTTCGCCAGGAGTGGCGGATCTACGAGGAGCTTCGATTTTGAGATTGAACTCAAGTCTGGGACTCAGCACACGTTCAGCAGCATCGAGAAGGAGGAGTACAATAAGCTCTTTGAATTTATCGTGGCGAAGAAGATTCACGTGAAGAACACCGGGAAGAATGACAAGAACACCTACAAGGATGACTTCAGTGATTCGGACAATGAGAATGAACCGGATGCCTACTTGGCCAGAGTTAAGGCGGAAGCTCAGGAGCGTGATGAGGATGAAGGTGTCTCGGATGAGGAATCAACAGGTATTTATCGTATTTGTTATTGGATTTTATTTGAAATTTTTGGAAAAAAATCGGAAAAATCCAATCATTTCTTTTGTTATAAAAGACAAAATTGCATAAATCAGCAAAAAATTAGTTGAATCAACAAAAGTTGGTTTTTTATGAGTTTAGTCAATTTAACAAAAGTTTTATTGATTATTTGTCAGATTATATTTGTTGTTCTGGCCACTATTTCATGAATTTCAATCAGAATTTATTTAGTTTGATTCAATTAACAAAGATTATATTGAACTGATTCGCCATCAAGAGTTAAATTTACAGGATTTGTTATTTTAATAAAATTTGCATTTCCTGCCATGCGAGTGCCTGGTTGACTTGCCAGTACATATACTTTTCCGCGTCCCAATAAACTGTTTTAGATGGCGCTCAAGTAGAAGAAATGTAACTTTTTGCAATTCTTAAGATTTTCCACCTGTTTTTCCACTAAAATCACTTCAATAGACATTCAATTGTATTTTCCCGCCTCTGCAGGCTGCAGAAAATGGATTTTCTGTGGAAATATGGGCAAAAACTGTTTTCAGCGCGTCGCTGTCAAGTGTCAAAAATGAATTATGAGCCGAATTGACATATTTGGTGGCGCATTTCTTCTAAAAGTCAAAAA
>CAKKOB020001772.1:0-18249 GCA_918844115.2 Phlebotomus perniciosus
TCGTCTCCTTTTTTTAGGGGGTTTCAAGGGGTTTTTTGAAAATAATGTGGTTAAATTATGAGAGAGAAAATTGCAAGGGAAAGAGAAAAGCATTTTTGAGCTTTAATAAGTAAAACCTTGGGATATTTTTGTTAACTAAGAAAATCCTTCTTAAGTTAAGGTAAATTTTGAGTAGAAGTTGAAAGCTTTTATAAAAACTCTTTGATCTTTGCAATATCTCGGAGCTTTTTAATATCAGTAATTATCAAAGAAATTAGAAAATTTTCAAAATTAAGTGCTTAAATGTTTTCAACCTATAAAAATTTGAAAATTTTACAAAACCTAACTATTACAGTATTAGCAGTTTTTTAGGACTTTGAAGAATTTCAATTTTTAAGTGTTCAGAAAATTAAAATACTAAATTTATAAAATTTTCTAAATTGTGTTTCTAATATTTTCATGAATATTTTTCAGATTTCAAATATAATGACTTACCTTTTAAGGACATCCTTGTGTTTATTTTTTTAATTTTAATCTTTAAAAATGCAGAATTTTTCGAAAAAAGGAAAGACGAAATTCCAAACTTCAGACGAATAAAAGAAAAATAAATTTTGTAGGACAAAATCTACAGTATTTATTTACATTTTACACAAAAAACATTCTTTTTATCTGCGGATTGCAAAAAATCCATTTTTATAAAGTGTTTTGTTACAAAAAAAAATATTTATCAAAAGAAAACTCAATTTTTGGTATAAAGAAAACACTGTAGCGATTTTTGTTTAACTTAATTGTTACACATAAAGTTCAATTCTACTAATTTCTGTTTAATTGTCTTTTTCTCCTGTTGAGGAAAGCGTCCAATTTTCTTTAAAATTCAATTAATTTTGATCATAATTTTCTGTTACAGCATCCAATTGTTTCTACAGAACATAAAAATTTAACTAATTTGTGCCAATTTCCATTTAAATTTCAACTAATTTCTCAATTTTCTTAATGTTGAGGGCCAATTGTTCTAAAGTTTTTGAATTTTTTTTTCTTTTCTTAAAAAAAAAAAACAAAATTTAACCTCGAAGGTAATTCAAATAAACTCTTTAACAAACTTAAAATTAGATAAATAAATTTAGAAAAAAATATATAAATCTATAATATAAAATAATTACACAAAAAAAATTAATAATTAGAGAGATCAATTTGTAATACTTGACATTTTAAATTAAGTTAATAAAGGGGGGGTTGTGGCAAAAAATCTCCCATCATAGACATTTCACTTTACAAACGCAACGAACACTTTTCCCTTTTCACCTAATGGCGCGCCGGGGCTCACAGAGTCAATAGTATCCGACGCCCTGGTAGTCAGAGCTGGACTCATGATACACTTCGGAGGCGCATTTGGCTGGGAGGGCGGCATATTGACTCTTGATGGCGATCTGCTGCTGCTTCTGCATGGCGGCCGCCTGTTTCGCCACGATCGTCTCAATGTGACGCACCGCGAACTCCACCTCCAGCGGATCGACGCCCGTGAGGCGTACAATGTCGCCGAGGGCGAGCCGGGCCGAGGGTGAGTTGATGCCACGCGTCGCTGCACAAATGCAAGCGGCCGCCAGAACGGACGGTGGCGTCCGCATGAACACCAGCTCTGCAAGCGAGGCAAACAATATCGCTTTGAGAAGGGGGTGAAAAGCCACGCAAACGGCTCAAAACTTTCAACACACTTCTTTATATTTAGGTGCAAAAATTAGGGATGGAAAGTTAAGGGAAAGTTTCAAGGGATTGAATGGGGTTTGCTTGAAATATTTTGAAATTTTAAAGGTTTTGTGAAATTGAAATGGAGCTTTTACATAACGGAAAGCTCCTTTTTTAAACCAGAAACACAATAGCAGGGCAGATGTTCGTATAGTGAAAAGTTGAGCTTTATTTAACGAAAAGCTTAGTTTTTTTATAACATTAAATGAAACCCTAATAAAGTTTTGATAACGAAAAGGGCCGTTTTTGTTAACAATGACGAATTTCGTTAATGTAAACGTAAAGCTTTTCTTGAAAATGTTAACATTGTAACGAAAAACGGATTATTTATTAACTAATAACTCCTCGGTTTTTGTACCTTAAACGAGGTTTTCAATAACATTATGAAATGTTTGCCAACGAAAAGCTTTTTTTCAATAACGGATTAATACGGAAAACCGCATCCATTCGTCAACGGAAAGCTTCCTTTTAGTCAAAAATTAATTATAACAAGACAGGCGTTCAATACGAAAAGTTAAGCTTTATTTAACGAAAAGCTCAGTTTTTTTTTTAATTTTTAAATACACCTTTACAGTTTTTTGATACCGAAAAGGACCGTTTTTGTTAACAATAACGAATTTTATTATTGTAAAGCTTTTCTTGAGAACGTTGACTAATACTTTGTAATGAGAAACGGATTTTTTTTAACAAATAACTCGGTTCTTTCATAAAACGATGATTATGATAACATTATGAAATATTTGCCAACGAAAAGCTTCTTTTTAATAACGGATTAATACGGAAAATCATATCGATACGTTAACGGAAAGCAGGAGTTCAATACGAAAAGTTGAGCTTTTGTAATGGTTTTATTTAACGGAAAGGATTAAATCTCTTTCTAAATATTAAAAAAAAATCTTACGAACTTTTGATAACGAAAAGGACTGTTTTTCTTAACAATAACGAATTTTGTTAATGTAAAGCTTGTCCAAAGACGATAACTAATAATTTTGTAACGAAAAACGGATTTTTATTGACGAATAACTCGGTTTTCGTTCCTAAAACGACGTTATTTGATAACTTTCCAAAACATTTGCCAATAACGAAAAGCTTCTTTTTATCTAAGTAACGTAACGGATTATTACGGGAAAGCTACACAAATTCGTTAACAGAAAGCTTTATTTTTACGAAAGATTGAATCAGTGAGAAATTTCTAAGCGAGTCTTCAAGATTTTAAAGACTTTGATGACTTTCGTTAACGGAAATAACGTAAAGTAAAAGTTTATGCGTTTGAACAATCTAAAACGACGAAATTTATCGATTAACGGTTAATTAACGGAAAGCTCTTTTTAACGGTTTTCTAAAACGATAAGCTCAATGTTTGCCTAATTAATTTTTACGATTAAAGATGATTCATTAACGAAAAGCTGTCCAAAAAAATCTTTCATTGTTAATTTTTTTTAACCAAAACCTTCATTTCGTAGTAATTAGGGCAGATTGAAAGGAGTAACTTAACTTTAATTTTCCGAATTTTCCTGAAATATTTCAGCCCTTTTCAATTCCTTGAAATTTTGCTTCATCATTGCGTGAAAAGGCGGCGAGTGGTCGTTGGACGGAAGCGAGGGAGAGAGCATCAGGTGCGGGACGATGGAATTAAGTGAGGGTTGCGTGCAAGAAATAGCGCTGGAGAATGTCTTTCCCGTCGCGTCAGACTATCAATTATAAAATACTCTTCTTCGCCCCATTTTTCGAGCTCCTCAGAAGGTCAGATAATCCGAAAGTTCGACCACTTCCCCAACTTTCTAATTTTGTCGCGCGCTCCCAAGTTCAACCTCCTCGGAGGGACGATAAAGGGAAAAATTATTCATTCAATTAAAAGAGCAAAAATTTTTTTTATTCTTGGGTATCATTAATTGTCGCTGGCATTAATTTGCATAATTTAATTTTTCAAATAGTCGGGACACAGTGAATTTAAAAGACCCCATAAAACGCGCCAAAAAATGAGCGCGAAATATTATTTCAAGGTTCTCCGGGTCGAGACAAAGGCAATGGGTTTTGTGACCCTTTCGCTGGTGTATTTTGGTGTTTTGTATTTTTCACAAGACTGTGTACGATCATCACCTGGCCATTGTGATCCACCACGAGACAGTCTCGAAAATGTTCGAGGTGGATTCTGCGATGCACCTGTTGGCCCGCGAGAAAAAACATCTGGCGGTCATTTAAATTGCCCCACTGCGCTTTTTTCCAATCGGAAATCTCTTCGACTCCCATCATCTGCTCCCTATTTTTCGGGCATATAGAAGATCTTTGTGTTTGGTTTTTGGACTCTGATGAAAAATTACAGCCACAGAATCCAAGTGATTGTATTTTACTCGTAGAGTCCACATCCTTCGTCCTACACGTGAAATTTTTTGGATGATTACGGACGCTTGTGTAGGAAGGGAGCCCATTTGTATGACGATCGAGCAACACAATCAAATACACATGAGACACTTTTGTGTGTACAATACAAGAAAAATAGTGGCAGATGTTTTCTTCTTCCACCGTCTCACCGTCTTCGCTTTTGGCAGATGAAAGACACATCGAAGAAAAGGTAAAGGAACAAAAAAAAATATTGTTACGCCAGAGACGCTGAGGAATAATCAGAGGGATGGTTGGACGAAGCCCAGGATAGTTGAGGTGAGAGACGGCGAAGAAAAAAAAATCTTTTGGTGAAGAAATGGAAGGGAAGTAGCAACAATAGAAACATGAAATTACTTAAATATCGAAGGAGAGACACTCTCTCCCATCGTCCTCATAATTTATCTCTCTCCCCTCTTAGTTATTGCAATATAGGCATGATTTCTCCCAGGTAAGTAAAAGTGATATGAAAATCCCCCAACCATGTGAGAATAAGTAAGAGATTGCGTTCAAATTTATGAAGTCCTATCCCGAAATATGGATCAAAGACCATCCAAGGGAGAGAGACATGACGCATTTCCTCATGATGAAAATGCCAATCAAAGAGGGAGAATGCAAATAAAAATTTCTTCCCCACAAGAGAAAAAGATTCTGCCGAAGCAAAATGAGGAAGGAAGATACAAGTTGTAAATAATTCCACACAAGACATTTTTAGAGACTTCCTCTCATTCACTCTCACTCTTTTTTTTTGTCCTAACTTGTGAGGCTTTTGAAAAATAAAAAAAATCATTCTTGCTGGGAAGTTCTTTGGAATTTTCTCACTTTGACGCCTCGAAGAATGGCTCAGACAGTCTAAACAAGTCATTGAAGAATTTTGTGTAAGAGAGAGCCTCTCTATTTGCCGAAGAAAAGCCACTCTTCAGAAATACACAAGATCCTGGGGAGATCCTCTCGACTTCATTGAATAACCATTAAGAGAAGTTACACAGTTCCTCGAACTCTGTATTTTTTCTAAGACCTAATGCTCTTTTCCACTTCCTTCATTAATTCTTTTAATTTAACCGAAAAAATATTTGAAATATGCAAAGTAAAGATTGAAATCAAATCCCATAGATGGCGCCTTTGCTTCTGTCAAAATGACAAGTAATTCAAGTGTCAACGCAACGCTAACGCTGGAATTTCCTTTTATTTTATTTTTTTTAAATTTGTGTCAATGTGCGAGTTAGACAAATTTAGAAGATTTGGAAACGAATTAAGCCTCTGTAAATTATCCTAATTATTTTTCTCTTAGCTTAGAGTTAACGTTGCGTTGACAGCTGTCACAATCAACGGTTAAACTTAACACTTTTTAATTCAATTTTGAGCAAAATTTAAGAATATCAAATCGCTATAAAATATTGTTTAAGATAGTGCAATCCTCAATCGCGTTAAATATTGCGTTAATGAATGACAAGTAATACAAGTATCAACGCAACGCTAACGCAATCTATAAAGCGATCAAATAAGATTTTATAACGATTAGATATTCTTAAATTTTGCCTCGAAATTGAATTAAAAATTGTTAAGTTAAACCGTTGATTGTGACAGCTGTCAACGCAACGCTAACGCAAAGCTAAAAGAAAAATAATTTACAGAAGCTTAATTTCCAAATTTCCTAAACTTGTCTAACTTGCTTAATTTCACAAATTAAAAAAAAATCCAGCGTTATCAGTGCGTTAACATTTCCCTCTATCCTCTATTTTAACAATTATGCAACGCTTGCATTTTCCCAAGCCTCAACAACACATGACGTAAAGCCTTATCTTTTCTTCCTCAATGATTCAAAACTCTATTTATAACTCTATACAACCCCCTTATTTCTTTCCAATAAGGAAGTGTCGTAAATATTCTCCTGTGAAACATCTCGAATTAAAACACCCCGTAAAATTTTCACAGCGATTCACTTGACTCTGCCAATAAATAACAAATTAAATTAATTACCGAAATTTACGGCAAAATTGCCCTTTGAAATTTCACCCTTTTCCCTCATCTTCAACCGTCTTCAACCCTCAAGAGCTGCCAAAAGATAAGATTTCTCGGGAAGATTGACGTGAAATTTATTCCCTCAATCTTTCAATTGACTTTCCGCACAGATCTATGAAAATTTCCCAATTATATTTCCTCTCTCTCCCAGCAAGTTAAAAAAAAGTCCATGAATATTCTAATTTCTCTCTTGAGATGTTTCCCAACCCATTTTCAGGGGAGGGAAAATAAAGGTTAATGCAATAAAGCACCTTTCCGGGGGACTTGAGACGGATTTTTCGGCGGCAAAGTTGGAACAAGAAATAATTCTCCAGTAGGGATTGTTTGTCGTAATTAGCCCTCGGGAGGAAACTTTTCTTCTCACGGAGGGACTTTATACAAGGAGGGAAAATCAATTGATTTACAAAAGATGTTTCACCCTCGGTTTTGCTATACGCATAAAACTTTTCCCATAATACCCACTCTCGTGCACGCACGCACTCGATATCCCATAAAATTTCTCACCAATTTGCATTATTGTTCCGGGAGAAAAAGGGGGAAAGGAGAGAGGCTTTATCAGGTCACACCGGAGGGAAAATGAAAAGTGTCTCTCTCTGCGTATACACGGTTCAAAATTTTGAGGCAATTAGTGGAGGAAAACAGTTTTGAGGAAAAGGCGAACTTACCTGTGAGACAAACGGAGACAAGGGTGTGGGCGTGTGTCCTAATGTGGGGATTCTCAGAGCCCCAGGGAACGCGCTGAAGGATGTGGTCGATGTAGTCGAAGCCCGTGATGGCACTTAAATTCCACTGAAGTGACGCCAGAACCAACAATTCCCAGCTCTGAACAAAAGTTTTCAGATAAATTAGTGTCGAACACAGAGTTGATTAGCAAAATCAATGGATATTGTAGTAAATGGTGAGATTTTAGATTTGGTTTCCAGGGCAAATTCCAATGAGTGGATTTCCAAGCGGAATTCCAGATTATTTCCAGTAAATTCCAGCGGATTTCTTGGAAAAATTCCGTTACAATTCGATAGAAGATAATACAATAGTTTTCTTATGGAAATTCCAATGCATTTCCAAGCAGAATTCCAGAAGCTTTCCCTATGGAATTTTTGGAATTATTTGTACGTGAACATTCCAGGAATTTCAAGGGAAATTCGCATAGATTTCCATATAATATTTACAGTAAATCCTAGTAGATTTCTTGGACAAATTCCTTTACAGTTCAATAGAAGAAAGTCCAATAGTTTTCTTATGGAAATTCCAATGGATTTCCAAGAATTCCATAGTTTCCAGATGGAATTTTGAGATTTTTTATGTACAAAATGAATATTCCAGGAATTTCCAGAGGACATTCCAGTGGATTTCTTGGACAAATTCCATTACATTTCAATAGAAGATATTCCACTAGTTTTCTTATGGAAATTCCAATGCATTTCAATAATAAATTCCGTTAGGTTTTCTTAACTAATTCCACTGGATAAAACAATTATTTTCTCTCATCTCCTCTCTAAATTCTCCTTAACTCTGACTTTTACTAAACTTTTCCCCAAAAGAAAATATTTAGTCACTCACCCTGATTTGCTCTGGTGTTACTGTGAAATCCGTGTAGGCGCAGAGAAGATCCACCGAGAGGGCAATACACTGGCGGATTTTCGAGGCCAGGAGGAGGCATGTGGCGCCCAAGAGTTGGAGTTGCTGCCTAGAAATATCGCACTCGCACAGGAATCGATCCAAGAAGTTGATGGCCAACGGAAAAACCTGCTCCTCGACATGCTGTTCATCGCAAAGCTGCGAATAAACATCACCCAGATTATTTAATCACTTTTAATCACTTAATTTTCACTGATCACTCGTCCTACCTCCAGCATCCAGATGGCAACGAATTTCCTCATGAAGGGCTTGAGATCTGTCTGGAATGCCTTGAAGTAGTCAACCCTTGGGATAGTTGAACTCTCCAGTTGAATGAGATTCTGAATAACTCTCGGATCACGACTCATGGTTGGATCAATTCCCGCGAAATTCGAATCAATTCTCCCAACAACGATTTCCTCACATTTCAGATCCATTTTCTTTTTTTCTGAATTAAAATTCACTAAGAAGAAAAAAGAAACCCGAAGGAAAATATTCTTTAATCACTTTTTAAAGAGGGGAGAGATTGTAAAACTTTCACACAGAGCACATTTTCGGTGGTAACAGCACGACAAGCTGATCACAAATGAATGTGCTCGATCGCTGAGCCCCGGAATATAATTTCTTAACACAGCCAACGACACGAAGGAGCTGCCGAAGGAAAGGAAAACAAGAGACTTGCCAAACAACAGCAGTTCTTCGGCCTCTTTTGTCACACACACTCCCCAGGCTCTCTCTCTGGAAAAAATTACCCTCCCCAAGTCTACAAGAAAAATTAATACAATAGAGTCTGAACGAGGGATAGAAGAGGGTAGTCAGTTATATCTGTAACGAATATTTATGTCGTTTCGCCACTCTTGTCCCTTCCATCAGCCAGTTTGGCTCAGAGACTGTTGAGGACAACCAATGATCACCCACGCGTGCGATCACGATCATTAAGATTAAGGAATCAATGATCGAGGAGTTGGTTTTTTAAGGGAAACGATCTTAATAGAAAAAATATCTATAAGAATTTTCACTAGATGGCACTTTTGCCTTGTAGCAGAAAAAGGGGTCTTGGATAAGAATTGAAGAACTTTTATTTAAACGTTTAACGAAAATTTTAAAATATTTCTAAGTTTTTAAGTAAATTTGTTACTTATTTTTATATTTTCATATTTTTATAGGTACCTAATATCAGAATTAATAATTCAATTTTAACTAAGATAATATACCTACTGATTTTATAATAAAGCTGCAAAACAATAACGCGGTTATATGTACATATATTTTATAAAACAATATTATTTTACAATATGATAAGTGTCTTGGCTAAAATGGTAATTGTGTTGGCTAATTAAGTATTTCATAATTTTTCTCTTTATAGTTAACTAATTTTGCGCAAAAACCGGTAGATAATTAACAGCGATAATTACCTTTTTATCCTTTTTAAATTTCTATGCAAGTTTTATTTGCAATAAACAGTTAATAGATCTTTAAATTACCTACAATAGAATATTCTTAGCAAAAAAAACGCGATCACGAGATCATTCTCCTTGCCAATCAGCCCACGAGACTTTTGCGTACTCGCAGAAGCACGATCGTGTCTCGAGACTCCTCTTCGCCTTCACACAATAGCAAACCATCTTTGGGATGGAGTATGAATGGGTTCAAACTCCTGCCCTTCACACACATCACCATCTCCTTGATGTAACGTTGTGCCCAGACTGTATATCGGAATTTCCCTCCTGCCCGCCCGTAATTCCTTCCTCGATCGTCCACATGGCGATTTCTTGTTTCTTCGCTCTCTCACTCTGTTCAACTTTTCTTTCCACGGCGCCCTCGGGCTGGGCAAAAAAAAACTCCTCTAGCGAGAGAATTGTTCTGTGACTCTTGCGATACCTTCTTCGCACCTGGTGCTTAACGTAGTTTATACCTCTCTTTCTCATTGGCTGTTTGTGCTCCTTTATCACACACTTTTAGAGAGCCGTTCACGTTTGCCTGCACCACAAACGAGTCAGCTGCTCGCTGTGTGTAATATCAGAAAAATAATAACAAAGCGTAACTCGTAATCATCGAAATTCACGTTTTATTTACACATCAGTGAAGGAATTCAATTTAATGCTGATGGAATATTTTTCTGATTCCATTCTAAAATTACACTGTCAATGCGATTCTTTCATTGGAAAATCCTTAAATAATTTGTTTTGTAATAAAACTTTTCTTGAAATTGTAAGAAAACATGAAAATCATTTTCCTGAGCACGTGGCGATTTTTGGCGCCCAGAAAAGCGCGCTCTATCAAAGACACACACCCTCCCACGAAAATCTTCTTCGGCTACTTTTCGAGTGTCTTCGGAAGTCGCTCAGTTGCCGAACATGAGAAATGCGCGGGAAACCTCAGTTTACGTCAGTGTTTGTGGTTAAACATTCCTTGCACAGTTTTCCAGTGATTTCCTGGACATTTCCCTACTTTTCTCCCCTAAAATTGAGTGGAAAGTGAACAATAGTGTCTAATATTCCCCAATATGAATCAAGCTGATGCAAATGTTGGACATTTGAGGGTGAAAGATGAGGTTGCAGCTCGCTCTTCTGCTCTCTTCTTGGACTTCCTGGAAGAGTAAGTTCTCCTCGCCTTTAGACTGAGTAGGAATGACTAATAATCCTAACAATAATCCCTAATCCCTCCAGATTTCGAGAGGAAGGCGAAGTGAAGTACCTCAAATTGGCTGAAGAGCTTCTCTCTCCGGACAAATCCCTGCTGGAGGTGAGCTTCGATGATCTCGAGAAGTTCAACCAGAATCTCGCCCAGACAGTAATTGAAGAGTACTACAGGATCTACCCGAATCTCTGTGATGCTGTCACCTCCTTCGCTCGTGATCACTTCGACGTGAAGAAGGACAAGGATTGCTATGTGTCCTTCGTGGAGGTTCCCACGCGTCACAAGGTGCGCGAATTGACCACCTCCAAGATTGGTACACTCATCCGTATCTCAGGTCAGGTGGTTCGTACCCATCCGGTGCATCCGGAACTCGTGGCCGGCACTTTTGTCTGTCTCGATTGCCAAACGGAAGTGTCCAATGTGGAGCAGCAGTTCAAGTTCACAAATCCCACCATTTGTCGCAATCCTGTGTGCTCTAATCGGCGGAAGTTCATGCTGGACGTTGAGAAATCCTCCTTCATAGACTTCCAGAAGGTGAGAATTCAAGAGACTCAAGCCGAACTGCCTCGTGGATGCATTCCTCGCTCCGTGGAAGTGATTCTGCGCGCCGATATTGTGGAAACCGTCCAAGCTGGCGATCGCTATGACTTCACCGGAACCCTGATTGTTGTCCCCGATGTGGGGGTGCTTCAGTTCCCGGGCGCCAAGGCGGAATTGAGTTCTCGCCATCGTGGCGGAGAGAATCGCTCTGAAGGCGTTAGAGGCTTGAAAGCGCTCGGTGTGAGAGATTTAACTTATCGGATGGCTTTCCTGGCCTGTAGCGTCCAGGCCACGAGCGTTCGCTTCGGAGGAACAGATTTGCCAATGAGTGAGGTGACGGCTGAGGACATGAAGCGCCAAATGACGGATGCTGAGTGGAATAAAGTGTATGAGATGTCCAAGGATCGCAATCTCTACGCCAATCTCACCTCCAGCCTCTTCCCTTCGGTTTATGGGAATGACGAGGTTAAGAAGGGAATCCTCCTGATGCTGTTTGGAGGCATTGGAAAGACCACCCATGAGAAAACCAGCCTCCGTGGGGACATTAACGTCTGCATTGTGGGTGATCCCAGCACAGCCAAATCCCAATTCCTCAAGCAAGTGGCGGACTTTTCCCCCCGGGCCGTTTACACGTCCGGGAAGGCCAGTTCAGCGGCTGGTCTCACCGCCGCCGTGGTGAAGGATGAGGAGAGTTTCGATTTTGTTATCGAGGCAGGAGCCCTGATGTTGGCCGACAATGGAGTTTGCTGCATCGATGAGTTCGACAAGATGGATCCACGTGATCAAGTGGCCATCCACGAGGCAATGGAACAGCAGACAATCTCTCTGGCCAAAGCGGGTGTCCGTGCCACCCTCAATGCCCGCACCTCCATCCTAGCCGCCGCGAATCCCCTCAACGGACGCTACGATCGCTCCAAGTCTCTTCAGCAGAACATCCAACTCAGCGCTCCCATTATGTCCCGCTTCGATCTCTTCTTCATCCTCGTGGATGAATGCAACGAGGTGGTGGACTACGCGATTGCCCGGAAAATTGTGGATCTCCACTCGAATGTCGAGAGTCCAGTGGAACAGGTTTACACCCGTGACGAGATGCTCCGCTATATCACCTTCGCTAAGCAATTCAAGCCCGTGATTGGGGAGGAAGCGGCGAAGCTACTGGTGGAGAACTACAGCCATCTGAGACAGAGGGACACGGGAACTGTGGGCAAGAGTACCTGGAGGATCACGGTGAGACAGCTAGAGAGTATGATTCGATTGAGTGAGGCGATGGCGAAGATTGAGTGCGCCAATGAAGTTGATGTGAAGCACGTGAGGGAGGCTTACAGACTCCTCAATAAGTCTATCATCAGAGTGGAGCAGCCAGAGATTCATCTGGACGATGAGGATGATGAGGCGCTGATGGAAGTGGACGTTGATGGACCAACAGTGAGTATTTGAGATACTTAGGATTTTAAAAATTGGCTTTAACTGATTTTATAGCAGATTTCTAGCAGATTTTAGCAGACTTCTAGTAGATTTTTTAGTGATTTCTACTGAAAATTTCTAAGGAAATTCCCCCAAATTCTTTTCCAAATATTTGATAAGACTTTTGAAATGAATCTCCCATTGAATTCGCTTATCTCTGTACTTTCCTAATCAGAATGGCCAGCAAGGTGAGAGAAATGATCAAGGTGAACCAGGTGGACAAGAGGAACCAGAAACACCCGCTGTCCAGAAGAAGAAGTTAACTCTGTCTTTCGAGGACTACAAGAATCTCTCAAATATGCTTATTCTGCATATGAGGAACGAGGAGGCGCGTCTGGAGACCGATGGAAGCGACTCAGAAGGGATTCGTCGATCGGACATCGTTAATTGGTATCTTGAGCAAGTGAGCGATCAGATCGAAACCGAAGATGAGCTGATCGAAAGGAAATCCCTCGTAGAGAAGGTCCTGGACAGACTAGCCTATCACGTAAGTTCAAAAAAAAGAAGAGAACTTCCTTTGTCTTAAGATTAACATCTAATTTTCCCATTAGGATCAAGTTATCATACCGCTCCGATCAACTGGCCTACGCGGCAGAGGTGAAGCAGCTCAGGAGGACACCGAGGACCCTCTCCTCGTCGTCCATCCTAACTACATCGTGGAGTAATCACCGCAAATCACGTTTTTGTACTGAATTATCAATCTGATTAAATTTTTTTTGCCATTACGCTTGTCTCTTTATCGGTCAATTATTTCCCAAAATATTGTTCAAGCGAGTGCGGACCGATGACGCGTTGAGGCCGTGAAATTTTCGGTGGTTGACAAAAAAACAACCAGGTGATGCACTGAAAATCTAACAGCTGGCCACTTTGGACCTTATCGACATTTGGGCACAAGCCGGCATAACTCACCAATGAATACGCGATAGCTTCGGTGCACGTGTACTTATTATCAGCCAAATGGGAAGTAAGATGATGATAAATTCGAGTACAGTTAAAGATGTAAAGCCAGTAATTTGGCTTCAATCGCACCTGGATTGATTGATTGCATTATCAGAGATTAGAGACTGTGGGAAAATTAGTGAAGACGCAGATTGCAGGAAACTTGACGCTGATGATCTCAAGTGTCTGTTAGGAGTGCTAGCAACAACGGAAAAGGAAGCTACGACAACTAACTTTGGATCTAAGGTGGGTTTCTTGAGGATTTCATACTGGTTGCATTATGGGTCATTCATTTCCGAAAGACGTTCCAAAAATGATTATTTCAAACATTTCACTACGAACGTCTGTTGTGAGAAACTAGGAGGAAGCTAGGACTCAACCAGAGACCTAAACATGACGAAGAGTATCTTGAAGATTCCTTATAGGAACCTTAGAGATAGAATCAGGAAACTAAGCTTCCTCATTTCCCAATATCTAAAAGGATTTGTTTATAACTAAGCTACAAATCTTTGTTAGATGGAACTGGAAAGGAAGCTATGACAACAAACTCAACATCAAACAAAAATTATATTGAAACGTTTCAAACTTAAGAGATCGCATCAGGAAACTAGGATCACCTAAATATCAATGCTACAAATAAGCTAAAAGGACTTATCATTAAACTAGGCTACTCCTCAGGATCCTAAACCTGCCAATACGTTAAAATCCATACAACATCTTCCAGAGTCACTACTAACTCTCCAACAATGAGTAACCACCCAAAAATACCTCATAATCTCGTCTAAAGCCAAGAAACGAGCCACGATTGGCTGTGAAGCTCTTTTGCACTGACTAGAGACCCCCCGTCTCTCTTCCATGATTTATGATCGCCCAGGTGCGAGAGTGCAGACGGTCAAAGGGGGCCTATACACGCGCAGATAAAGGCGGAAAAACACAACGTAGCCCACAAAAGCTCAAGATCCGTGCACGGTGTGAAAGTGGGTGGGGAAAGTGATAACAGTGGGGTCTGTTTCTGATATCTCGCACTCTATTTAACGGGCTGCCTCCAATCTCTTCAATTCCAATAGTGAACCATTCCTCGCAGTGTCGAGATGAAGGAACGCGTGAAAGAGAAAACGTGGACGTACCACCCCATGACGGATGGAGTGAAGTGGTCTGAGTACTGTGCAGATACGCTGGACAAAATTTGGAATAGGATTCCCAATTTTCTGGGGCACTTCCTGGCCACAGTGGCCATTTTTGCCTTTGGAGCAACACTAAAGGGAGAATGGATTGTAATTATGGTGCACTTCCTGCGACAAATGGGAACGTCAGTGTATGGAGGGAACATTGAGGACATATCTGGGAAGGAGAACCTATCTCTTCCCCTAACTTGGGAGGACATCACACTTGAAAGACTTCATTTGCAGAATTGGGGAAGCTTCTGGCTCTATTCGGCTATTGGATCCTACTCGATGTACTTTCTTATTGGAGGATTTATTCATGTAAGTTTTTAGGGATTGAAGATCCTGGGAACCTAGACTCTAAGAAGGGCTTCAAAATCTATCAGAATCTAGCAGAACCTATCTCCAAATTTTTAAAAGATAGTTAAATTCATGTTTGGTATAAATTTCACGATATGAATCGCCTCTTGAAATCGACTGATAAGATCCCTTAATTCTCCTAATCAAAATGATTGACTCTTATTTATGATCTTTCGTTCAAAGTCATAAATCCAAATCCAACACGAGATTTTCTGGAATTCCTCAAAACACCATAAAATCCTAATCCGAATCTTTATTCCCTTCTTAGTGGTATTTCTACGTTAGGAGACGCCATAATGCCCACGAATGGAAAATCCAGCCGGAGAAATTCCTCCCGCCCAGCCTGGAGCTTAGTGAAATTTTCTGGGGAAGTCTTGCTCTGCTGATCTGTTCCGCGATTACTGGAACAATTGCCTGTTACGCTTCCAATAACGGCCCTTACCTCAAGATCTACTACAACTGGGATGAATATAGCTGGTGGTGGCTGTTCCTGCAGATTCCTGCAATCTTCATCTACCAGGACTACGCGACTTACTGGCTCCACAGGATCTACCACTTTCCCTTCCTCTACAAACACTTCCACAAGCTCCATCACAAATACAAGCAACCAACAGCCTTCTCCGTAACAGCCATCCATCCCGTTGAGATTGTCCACATTCAACTGACTCTCATGTGTCCAATCTTCCTCATCCCTCTTCACTGGGGTGAGTCTCTCCCGCAAATCTTCCCTAAAGCATTTTGCATGACCTTCCCTATTTTTTCCAGCGCCCTTTTATGGAGTCGCTCTCTATGCTTACTATCACGCCATCCTGGATCACTCAGGAGTGGCTTTCAAGGCTCATTTCTGGCAACCTTGGCAGCCGGACGCCGTCTTCCACGACAACCATCATCAGTATTTTCACGTGAACTTCGGCTTCAACATTAAGTACTGGGACCGGATTCACGGGACCCAGAGGAGGAAGGACCGAGTCTACACGGAGGACACCTTCTATGGAGTGGGGAAAAACCTCAAGGAGGTCTCAAAGGAAGTGCTAGAGAAAGACCTCCTGGAGCGCCAGTCGGAGAATCCCTTGGCGTACAAAGATAACGAAAATGTATATAAACTCACCGAGAAAGACTTGCAGAAGACGAAATGAAGCACTGATGGATGTGTTTATTTTGTTTTTAATAAAAATAAATAGCTATTGTGATTTTTAGTGGATAATTTGGCGGTTTTTTATTTGAACTTTTTGTCACGTGCGCCCTCTGCGATTTTATGATGCTCTTGTCCAACTGTCCATGGACAGTCTGTAAGTGCAATAAAAATTCTCCACAAAGCCTGCGGAGCCTGAGTATATTTTTAGACTATTTTATGTAGATAAACTGCCAAGAAATATGTTTCGTGAAATATTTTTAATCATATTTTTGGTTCTCTTAGTTTTTATTCTTATAAAATCACAGACAGCGGAATTGTCCACGGTATTCTTCTCTTTTCTTTCACGGCGCGGCGGAGATTTTTTATGGGGATGGCGAGGCGAAAAAGAATTGTCAACGGTGACGGGGATTCTGGCGGCAAAAATCGCGTTTCGTGGTCTTGTGAAAGTCTCTTCCGGTGAAGATTATTCAGAGATTTATCTGTTTACCAGTGAAAAAGCAATTAAAACCCTTCCTTGAATCTCTTTTGCTGCTTATTTGCTCCTATTTGTGATCAAACAAAACTAACCAGCTGAGAAAATGTTTGAGGCTCGATTGTCTTCCGCTACGATTCTGAAGAAGGTTCTGGACGCCATAAAGGATCTCCTGAATGAGGCCACCTTCGATTGTAATGACTCTGGCATCCAGGTGAGTGTTTTAGACAGAGATTAGCAAGCAGAGGGAGAGAGATTCCTTTAGGCATTGTCTCATAACCTCACTTTATTCCCGGACAGCTGCAAGCCATGGACAACTCGCACGTCTCGCTGGTCTCCTTGACTCTGCGAGCGGATGGCTTTGACAAGTACCGATGCGATAGGAATCTGTCGATGGGGATGAATCTGGCCAGCATGGCGAAGATCATGAAGTGCGCCAACAATGACGATACCGTCACGATGAAGGCCCAGGACAACGCCGACACGGTGGTGTTCATGTTTGAGTCACAGAATCAGGAGAAGGTCTCCGACTACGAGATGAAGCTGATGAATCTGGACCAGGAGCACTTGGGCATCCCTGAGACGGATTACGCGTGCATCGTGCGAATGCCGGCGTTGGAGTTCGCGCGCATCTGCCGGGATTTGTCGCAGTTCGGTGAGTCGCTGGTGATTTGCTGCACCAAGGAGGGCGTCAAGTTCTCCGCCTCCGGCGACGTGGGCTCCGCCAACATCAAGCTGGCCCAGACCACCAGCGTGGACAAGGAGGAGGAGGCGGTGATCATCGAGATGCAGGAGCCCGTGACGCTCACGTTCGCCTGTCGCTACCTCAATTCCTTCACCAAGGCCACGCCGCTCACGTCGCAGGTGCAACTGTCGATGTCCATGGACGTGCCACTTGTGGTGGAGTACAGGATTCAGGATCTCGGACATGTTCGCTACTATCTGGCGCCCAAGATTGAGGACGATGAGAATTGATTTGCCGCTCATTTAACAGAGGGCGCGACATCCGTATTGGGAGCTTTTCTTCAGGTCTGATGGAAAGTCTCTCTGATTTCTTAATTTTAGAATTAATTGATGAAAATAAATTGTATCCCCACAGAATGGAAGAGTTTTCACTTTGGGTTTAGAAGATTAATTAAATTTGATGAAAAAATATTGAGAGAAGCGAAAATTTCATTTTCTTTTCGCAAAAACCGTAAAAGGCCCTTTACAAGTTTTGCAAAGATTAAAATTTTTCCTACATTCCTCCCAAGGGGGAGGCATTAATATCAGAAGTAAGTGTACATGGAAGTGAACGAGAATCTGGAACTTACGGAACATACGAGGAGTTTTCAAAGCATTTTACAAGCTTTTTTGAAAATCTTCAGCCATTTTGAAAGCTTTATAAGCAAAGTTTAGAGGCTTTAATTAACAATTCAGTTATATGTTTTTTATTACCTAAGTAAAATTTTTGCAAATATTATTAAGATTCTTAGAATTTTGTAAAGCTTTTTTAAAACAATTCATGATTTTTAAAGAAAAGTTCAAAGTTTTCTAAAATTGATGATGAACTTCTACATGAAATTTACAAACGTTCACAAGTATTTAAAAACAGGAAAAAACAGTAACGCTTTATTAGGTTTTCTAGCTGCAATAAATACGAGCTTAATGAAGATTAGATATCAAGTCTATAAATTTTTTTAGAGCTTCTGCAGATAATTCCAAGGCATTTTTGTAAATAGCTTATCTGGACAAAATTTTGAGCTTTCATCTAATTCCTTTATTTAATTTTTTTACAAGCTTTCACTGATTATATC
>CAKKOB020001774.1:8049-18238 GCA_918844115.2 Phlebotomus perniciosus
AGACATACCTGGTACTCTCGAACTGCTGCCTTCATCTCGCCATAATCGCAATCAACTGTAGCTCTTTTCTCAATGAGTGGCAATTGTGATATCAATTTAGCATATCTGGCAAAGAAGCCTTGTTTGGTGATCCGTGATATTTTGTTGTGAATGGTCTTTCCCGTGATTGAATTAATAATTTCCACCTCGGCATTGCCAAATGTCCAATTAATACTGAAATTGGGCGCCTTGATCGGATTTCTCATTTCGGATGACGTAACGAGTGCCAATTTAGGCCGATTGAGTTGGTAGGGCGGTGGTAAATTTTGTATAGAATTCTCAATGCGTCCACACACGGCTCTGTACATATGTGCTGGATGCAATAAACTACCCAATACGATTGATGTTAAATAGATTGGTTGGATTATTGAAGCCAGCAGTGCACCTTGAACGCCCAAGACATTCCACTTTGCAATTTTATCAGAGCATGACATGGTGAGAAGGCGCTGGCCCTGCAGTACACCATCCCATGTCTGGATACCATCGCTGTTCTTCACGGGAATTGTCCCCTCACCAGATTCAATCTTCGTACGCAATTGTCCACGGGCCTTGCGATTGGGATGCTTATCGATACCAAGTGTTGCATCCTCCTCATGAGGGCTGAATATTCGCGCATCACCACATGGAGCCGTATTTATGTACAAATGGAATTGAACATTATCTCTCAACTGATATAGTTCACCGTGCTTAGTTGGTCGCACAAATATTGAATCAGACGCTGTCTCATCGTTCAAATGCATCATCAACTGACCATAGAGATAATCAACAAGACATCGACGTGATACAATCTCTGCATGACAATCATTCACTGCTGAGCCAGATACGCTTATGTATTCACCATTGACACACTTTGTCCCTGTTGATACTGAAATCACCTTTGCCTGATTGAGATCCGGGCCACATGTCATGACAATGCCAGCCAACACTTTGCGCCTCGAGTAGACCTCATGGCCCACCATTATCTCCGTGAACTTCTGCAGGACGAGCCTGGATGGAGGGCGAGAAAAGGAAAACACAGCCAGTCATTAATAACACTGTCCTAAGAAAATATAACCCACCACCACCAAATAGGGGAGAGTGAGGCAGCGGTGGACATAAAATGGAAATTTCTGACTTGAAAGTGAACATGAAACACAATTTGCGATTCCTAATGTCTCAAAGCTCGAAAATTTCCATGATTTTTCAATTAAATTCTGTCCTTCTTATTTGTAAGAAATTCCTCTTTTCTTAGAGGAATTGTCCTAGGACACTCCGCGGACCTAATGTTAAAATTTGTATAGAAAGTCTCTTAAAAATTGGTCACGAATTCCACAGGAATTTCCCAACATTTGGGAAAAAAACTGGGAACTTTCTGTATAAAAATCCTTGCTTGTCTGTCCAACTGCCCCCACTTATCCCCTATAAGACATTTCGTGTTGCAAATGGCAATCGTCTAAGTTTCACACAAAAGTTAAAAGCAAGTTTTCTGGGATCAAATGGCTCAACTTTCAAAGTCAGTTGTAACTCACGAGCATCATGAAATCTTATTCTTCTAACAATTTTCTTCCACACAATATAATTCCGCCCAAATCCGGCCAGAAAAGCGACACCCATGAAAAAGAAAAATATTTCTGTAGAGTTGTTGTAGTTGTTACTGCCGCTTTCTTGAAAGGATGCCAAAAACACTTTAACACATTCCAGCCTAGACACGGACAGAAGTTATCGGGCTTTGAAATCAGAAAGGCTACAACAAAGAGGCATTTGCAATTAGTTGAATTCTCTCCAAATTCAAAATTTGTCAGAATAAATTAGAGGCAATTTAAATAAAGTTCTATGATAGGAGTTTTAATACTCGAATTTCCTGAAAGTGGTTTTCATTGGGAACCTTGTTTTTTTTGTATTTGTAAAGAAGTTTAATTAAATATTCTAGTTCACGCAGTGTCTCATTTTATTTTTGATTAATCTTATACGATTAATACGATCAAGCGTTGTAATGTTTCAAATTTATCAAGAAATTTGATGAATATGGGAAAGCGGGGCAGTTGTAA
This sequence comes from Phlebotomus perniciosus, assembly GCA_918844115.2. Taxonomy (NCBI): domain Eukaryota; kingdom Metazoa; phylum Arthropoda; class Insecta; order Diptera; family Psychodidae; genus Phlebotomus; species Phlebotomus perniciosus. Next base: position 10,116 of record CAKKOB020001774.1, read on the forward strand.
TGGGAGCAGTGCTATATTATGAGTTTTTCTGATCATTTACACATGAAGAGATTACTTTTCCTTATAAGCTCAAAACTTTACGAAAATTCGAACACACTCATAATATGATATACTGCCCCCATGAAAATTGCTCAGTTTTCCCTTAATATCATTTAAATTCGCATAAAATTAGGAAGACCTTAATTATTTCCATCAATTTAAATCATTATGCCAGTTCCTGGCTGGCTTGCCAGTGGATTTCCGCAATTTTAGACAAGGCTGAAATAACCTTAATCCTATTTGGGGCAAATTTTCCCTCATTTTCACAGAAAACCCAACTAAAATCCATTTTAACGATGAATGGGGGTATCAAGAAGCCCAAACAAACTATTCCAGATGGCGCTTAAATAGTTTTTTGTGGGTATATCGCGTCACTGTGAAAACGCGTTCAAGTGGGCAAATCTTGAGATTTTCCACCAGGATTTTTATGAAAATGATTGTGAAAATCACTTCATTAGACACTCCATTGCGATTTTACGCCCTTTACATGTTGCAAAAATGCATTTCCGTGAAAAATTGAAAAAAAAAAAACTGTTTTCAGTGCGTCTCTGTCAAGTGTCAAAATGGAGGTGTGAGCCAAATTGACATTTGGCGGCGTATTGCCTTCGAAAAGTGAAAAATATTTGTAAAATTGGAAAAAATGGGACTTTTTGGGGCCCCATTTCGCGGTAGAGTAAAATTCTGTTGGGTTTTATGTGAAAATCGGTTAACACTTGGGTAAAAAAGGGGTTGCCAAGTGAAACTGCCGCCAATTGACTTTGCATTTACTTTTATCTTCATTTTTTCGCTTAGGAAGGTTCAAAAATTTCATTAGACGAGACTTGGCTATATCATGGGGCTGTTTTATCAAGCGGAAAGTCCTCTTTTGTCTAAAGAGAAATTCTGAATATTTGCAAACCTCTAAAGCTGACCTAAAGTAGACATAAATCTCTATTTCACTGAAATATTTATCAGATTAATGTTTTTGGTTTTAATTGCCAAAGTATTTTTATAAAATCAACTGAAAGACATATATTTTTTAAAGTAAGTGATTTCCTACTTCTGAACGACACGTTTTCAGACAGCCAAGACCCAAGTAAAACTCTTAAGATACAAATAATCCAAGACTCAAAGTTAAATTTTCATATTGCTGTCAAATAGCCTTGTTCTCCCCTATTATATTTTAAAATCCATATAAAGTCCAGTTTTATGCTTAACGTAAAAACATTTTAAGTGTTAAAACAACTACTTTAAGCACCAATAAACTTTAGCTGAATGACGCACGAAATACAAAATATAAAGTTTTTAATTCTGAGTGAATTGTCTTTTGAATCGGAAGTTCTTTAATTCGACGTTTTAATTGCTTTATTTATTATTATTATTATTCCTGTTCAATTAAAAGAAAACTTCCGTGATTTCATTGGAAAATCTCTCTTGGCCGGTAGTCCTTGTGTTAATGTGTTCTGGGGGGAACATATAGAGTTCTGACCTATTTTTTGAGTAAATAATTTACACATTTGCAACACTGATATCATCCCCCATATACATATGTACGAGGAGAGAAAGAGAGCATTTGGAGCATTTGCAGAGCCCCAATTTAAAATGTCCCAAAAAAGCAACCATAAGGAATTGCATTTCCGACACGAACATCTAATCAGACGGCGCGCGCGATGGCGTAATGAAATGCTCATAAAACTGAAACTCTTATATTCTTGAAAATTTTGCTGGAAAGGGAGAGACAAAATAAAGAATAAAGAGACTCACTTTCCAATCCCATCGGCAATTGTTTGCGCCAATTCCGGACACTCCTTGTCGCTGTAGTTGATGCTGGCAATAGTTGATTTTGGCAGTTGCGTCTGCATTGGACTGTAGGAGATGTTGCACAATGCCGCTAGGGCCGCTTTGGCTGCTGCATTCTTTGCCAACTTCTTCGACGGTCCAGTACCTTCGAAGTTGGTATTATTGGCCGTGGCGATCATCTTGAAGCGCGAATGCTGGTGCCCATCAGATGACACACACTCAAATTTCACATCATTGAACAGCTCATACAGCAGCATCACGGGACCTTTCTCCGGTATTGCCTTCTGACTCCCAACGGCCGACATCCTGCGCATCATTTCTGTTTAGATGTTGGGGTGGGTTGGGTTTTTTTTGGGTGGGGGGAGTAAAGAGGATTGTTTGTGTGTTTTTGTGCGTTTCCGGCCCCCACAAAAAGGCGCACACAGAGAAAAAAAATGTTAGAATTAGGATTACATTGGCAAAAGCATAAATGGATAATAAAAAAACATTGAAGACACATAAATTGAAAGTTGACTCTAAAATTGCATTCCCCTCCCCTTTTTTAAATAAAAAATTCAAGTTCAAAGTCATTTTTTGTGGCAATTATTGACTCTCTTCCTCATTGAAAAAAAATTACATGCATTTTATCTTTCATGAAGAGAGACCTTCACGGGATTAGAAAATGAGCTGAAACGTTGAATAAAAAAATAGACGTTGTGTAGATTTTTTCGAGGCATTGAGCAATGAGGTAAGCGCAAAAATGGAAAGGAAAGATGACACACAAAATGAAGAATTTCACGAAATCACATAGCACACGATTATTATGTCTAAAATTGCTATGTTTGCAATCACTTAAGTATTCAATAAAATGCCACATCTTTTTTGATTTGTTGTCTTTTCACTCGAAAAAAAAAATCTTTTTCCAGGTTTTATGCAGAGCATGGAATAGCTTACAAAATTCCATCGCGAACAAGGATTATTATTAGCGCACAAAACGACAAGATTTAGAGAACTTTGAAATGCAAATATCATGAATAATAAGGTCTTCCATTATTGGGTGAAATATGGGATGCAATTTTAGAGCCATGGTCTCTATTCTACCCTCAGATGTCACATATTTATATACTTGAGACAATTCTTTTCTTTTTTCTTTCCCCACATTTTCGATTACAAAACGTAAAAAAACAGAACTTCGTGCAAAAGAAAGACATAATTTTATCACTAAATATTCCCTTCTTCAAAATCATCAGCTTTAAATGTGCTTTTTATATTAGATAAATCTGTCGGGCATAATTCAGCTGAAATATAAAGAATTATTCTTTTGGTGATTATTTCAATGAATGATTTCAACAAAGCGACACATTATGACTAAAGAAAAGGGCACAATCAGGACTTTTTGTTTCACGCTTATCAGCCATGGAATGTTGAAACACTAGAGCTAGAGGGCAAAACTACTTGGAAAGCAAGGATTGTATATGTAATTCAAAGATTAAATTGAGATTAGAGATCGTATTCTGTAAACGTAAGCAAAAATTTTCACAACATTGCAAAAGCAAATGAAATATCAAGTGAATCAACTTTTATCTCATATGATTAACCCATCAATGAGTAAAGGCGCTGACACACGAATACTTTTTTGGCCGATTAATGATTCATTTACAAAATCAAACAATTAGGTATTACCTTAGGAATTTCCATTTTCACGTTAATTTCTGTTAAAAACCTTTTTGGAATCCAATAGCGACTATTCTAACTATACGAAACACTGATGAGATCCCATTTGGACCCTAATATCTAGGGTCCGGCTACACCTAGAGTGTATTATGACCTATTTTTTGAAAGGTCTTGACTTGGACTACAACATGTTAAAATTTGAAACCGATCCTTGCCATAGGGACTAAATTATTTAAGAAATAAGATTTTGGGATGTTTCAAAATGGCGGATGCGGGGATGGAATGATAGCTGGCTTCAGGGGTGGCTCTAAGGGATCAATGACAAAGTATTGTACTATTATAGTTTCTTAGGGTTTCTAATGGGAACTTTTAATGGGTTTCTTAAGATTCGTATAATTCATGGTTTCTCGAAACTAGAAGCGCCTAACCTTAAAGCGCTTAAAGCACTTTTAACTAGTTAAAAGCACTTTAACCCGTTTAAAGAACTTAATCTCGCTTAGAGCATTTGAAAGCTTTTGAGAAGTTTTTGCGAAACTTGCAAGCGCTTTCAAGTGCTCTAAACGCTTTAAAGTGCTTTAAGAGCGTTAAACTGATCTAAGCGCGGTTAAATACTTCAACGCGTTTAAAACTCTTTAACGCGTCTAAAGTGCTTCAAATGCGTTAACTCCTTTAAGTGCGTTAAAGTGCTTTAAACACGTTAAATTACTTTAGACGCGTTAAAGTGTTTTAAACGCGTTGAAGAGTTTTAAACACGTTAAAGTACTTCAAACAGGTTAAAGTGCTTTAAACGCGTTAAAGTACTTCAAACGCGTTAAATTACTTTAGACGCGTTAAAGGGTTTTAAACACGGTAAAGTACTTTAAACACGTTAAAGTGCTTAAAAATGTTTTAAACGCTTTAAAGTGCTTTAAACGCGTTAAAGTACTTTAAATACGTTAAAGTGCTTTAAACAAGTTAAGGAAGTTCAAACGCGTTAAAGAGTTTTAAACGCGTTAAAGTACTTTAAATACGTTAAAGTGCTTTAAACAAGTTAAAGAAGTTCAAACGCGTTAAAGTGCTTTAAACGCGTTAAAGTGCTTTAAACGCGTTAAAGTGCTTTAAACGCGTTAAAGTGCTTTAGACGCGTTAAAGTACTTCAAACGCGTTAAAGTGCTTTAAGCACCTTAAAAGTGCTTTAAGCGCGTTAAAGTGCTTTAAACGCGTTAAAGTGCTTTAAACCCGTTAAATTACTTTAGACGTGTTAAAGGGTTTTAAACACGGTAAAGTACTTTAAACACGTTAAAGTGCTTAAAAGTGTTTTAAACGCGTTAAAATACTTCAAACGCGTTAAAGTGGTTTAAACGCGTAAAGAGTTTTAAACGTGTTAAAGTACTTTAAACACGTTAAAGTGTCTAAAAACGCTTTTGAATCCAAAAATTATTTGAATATTTCAAATAAATTTCTATTTCAATATTAAAACGCTTTTTCTATGAGAACCATTTCTTTGGTTTCACGTGTTTCTCATGTTTCTGCAAAATATTTCTCGAGGTAATCGACCAGGGGTTTTCTATATTATAATAATAACCCCTTGGGCTAGCTTGACCTTTCCCGAAAAAAGATATTGAAATGCACTTTTCGTCAAAGGTCATTATATCTACCGAGATTCAACAGAATATTGCTATATGATCTGAATTCCCCAATCCCTAACCGCCATTTTGAAAAACTCAAGAAATTGTTTATTGCGTTTATTGAATAACTTGTTTTTTTTATGGAATAGATTGGGTCCAAAATTTAACAAATTGTCATTCTTTTGAATCGATTTCAAACAATTTGTTTGAAATCAGCCACGCAAACAGATGACAATTTCGGAGATTAATCATTTGATTCAAATCTCTTTTCCAGAGCTCAATTTCCATATTGCATCAATCGATTTTTTCCCAATTTTTCTGCATCACTTGTTTAGATATCACTTATCTAAATCTAAAATGCATTTGTTCGCAGTTCTCGTTTTATTTTTTGTCGTCAAGACTTTCCCGGAAAAATATTAATACCCCTTATAAATAGATTTGAGTCTGAAATATGAGAAAATTGCGTGTTTTTTTGGACTCGAAAAAATTTGCCTAATAAGCAATATTAATTACTGTCGTGCGTCAGAACCTTATAACTCTGGGTATCATCCCTTTTATCCGGGCATAAAAATTTCTGGTAATTTCAAATTGAAAAAATATATTAAGCAGTGTCCAGAATACGAACTTAAATGAATCTGAAGGACAAAGAATGTATAAAGAATTTCTATCACATCCTATTTCTAGAATTGCACTGAGGTTAAAAACAAAAGAAATGCGAAAAAATACAGTGTTTGCGGTTAAAAGAACAGGTAATACAGGACAGAATAGCCACAGACAACACATGAAAAAATGAGAAAAAAAGGGTTAAGTCACGGTTGAAATATCTACAAACCAACCACCTCGGCTAACAAACATTTTGTCAGGAGAGAGAGAGAACAAAACTTTTTTTATCATGACAATGAAGACAAGAGAAGCATAGATAAAATGTGTGTGTGTGTAAAAAAAAACTACTTGCTTTCATATCGCATCAACCACTCCGGCTTACAATTATTTTGACTAATGCTTTCTAAGCTACGCTGAATGAGAGCACGGATTTTGTCAGTATCAAATTCAGAATCAGATGATGTACCGTTTTCAATGTGCTCATCACTCGTGAAGTCCACATTATTGGTGGGCTTTAGGGGCGACAGGATGGCCCCATCCTTCAGCTGGATGAAACTCCTCAGAGCTGCCTCGGCTGCCGCCAATCTTGCCATTTTCTTGCTCCGTCCTTGTCCAGTGTACATCTGCCCGTCCACCTAGTTTTTCATCCAAAGAGAAGACACAATGAATTTGCATTTTAAACTGACGCCAATCAGTGGAGATTCTCTCATCTCGTGAGGAGACAAATTGACAATTACCTCCACGCTTATTGTAAATAATGGAGCATGCACCGGACCCGTTTGCGCCTCCAACGTGTACGTGAGACCCTGACGGAGCTCATTGAGGAGAGCCACGGGATTCTTGGGCTGTGGCAGTTGTTCTCCATTCTTCCTCTTCTTGCGCGGTGAACCTACAAGGGATGATCGGATAAACTCTCCATTTCCGGACACCTCTCACTCTCATCTACTCACTGGACGCCGACAAATTCTCTCCGCTCCGCTTGACTGGAGTCTTGACCGGAGGTGAGCCACCACCGTAGGAATTCCCATGGCCATGTGCTCCAGAATTCACAGGAGATTTTTCAGGTGTTCTCGGAACCTAAACACATCACAATCACTCAAATTAAAATCTCTAATCTAATCCACCACAGATTTATAACTCCCTTTTACCTTAAAAATTTCCGGAGCCGGATTGCGGTTCACTTGCAGCATTTTCTGTCCATGCGAAGGAAATTGTGCATCATGAAACGAAAGACAGATGAGAGAGTGAGAGAGAATTAACGATAAAAGAGCAGAGATTGCACGAAAGAGAATGATGAGCTGTAAATAATAAACTGGAATCGAGATGCTTTTTGGCAATGATTTTATAATGCGCCCCGCTCGCAACGAGAAAAAAAGGACGTAAGATTTGGTGAAAATCAATAAATTTGTATAAAACTCCTTGGTGGGAGTGGGACAGGGCTATGTGGGTGCTACAGTGTGAGTGAGATGGGGCGACTATAGCAGCGCTTTTGCTCTCTCCGCTATTGATTATTTGCAAAATGGGCAAATGAGAGGAGGAAGAGAAAAAAAAGCGCCAGGGTGAGAGAGGAAAGGTCTTTGCAGGTGGATTTTCATCCTCTTGCACGCAAATCCACAAGATTATTTCAACTTACTGATCTGGATCGTCGTGAGTGGCACCGGTTACATGACGCTGCAATACACAGAGGATGGTTAAAATCGTCGATATTTCGCAGAATACACGGGGCAATTGGCAGAGTAGGACAAAAGGATGAAGCGACACGAGCGTACTCCGGGACGTCAATGCCGTCGTAATGCGAACATGGGTGAAACAGATGATATCCCGGCTGACCATGGGTCAATGGGCAAGACATTGTGGTCACGTGTTAGGGTTCTCGTCAGAACCACTCAAACGGCAAATTATCGAATTAGGAGTCTTTTTACCTCTCTTTATCGCACGAATTTACTCCAAATAGCAGAGAAATTGAAGGGTTTAAATTGAAAAGGGCAACCTTTTGGCGCAAAATGGGTAAAAACCTATTTTTCTATGTGAAACGTTTTGGCTGATCAATTTAACTTTTATTCAATTTGTGGTCTACCGGGAATTGGGTTGATTTTTTGGCGATTATCACAGCAGCGCCTCTGGTGAGGAGCACAGAAAATGTGATGTAATTTGAAATTTTGAATTTTTAACCAGTCGGACTTTCGGTGCGATATTAAAAGGACATGCCAAGTTTACACTTGGAGTAGCTGGGATTCGGTGGGTCACCTCGGGAGGTAATGCAATTTGCTTTTCATCTGAAAATCGATGTCACCGTCGAGAACTGTGAGTGGGGGCGCTACAAGAATTAGAGTTTCCATATTTCCAAAATGATGAGCAATCAAAAAAATATCGTAAATCCTATCCTCTATTTGATGATTTCCAAATCCGCCATTTTGGATTACTTAAAGTTTTATTTCTTAG
>CAKKOB020001775.1:0-18235 GCA_918844115.2 Phlebotomus perniciosus
CACCCACCCACTTTCGGAGATCCAGAAGCACTACTCCTAGAACTACCAAACTGGGTCAAAATGACCAGGTATAGCTAACTTTGATTAATAATTAAAATGATTAATTAAATGAACCAGACTAACCAAGAACGGATCAACTAAAACCGGACAATTGAAAACAGTAACTTTTCTTCATCAAAAATTTGATCCCCGATTTTCCCATTTTATATTTTCGTTTATATATAAATTTCTAACGTTTATATTTATACTCTCAAAAGACATCTTGATACTTTGTGTCTCAGATAAAGACACTTTCTTGAATCGGTACATCTGAAATTGTCTGGGTGTTTTGAATTATACAATGTTTATTTAAAGTTTCAGAACTTTGATTTATTGTGAGATTTAACTTTGTAACCAGAACATTCCCCATGACAAATTGTACATATCAAAATGTTAATTAACCAAATTCCCAAATCAATTGATTTTCACTGAAATTCTGAATCGTTAAGTTAATTTTTCAACGTTCGGTATAGTATGTATTACAATCTACGAGCATTTAATTATGATTGAAAGATCTGTTGAATTATTTGCTCTCTAATTTACTTCGTCTTTCGCTGATGAAGATTGTCAGCCCCTGAGGTGTAAATCATGGTGGATAAAATACCGTGTATATTTTCCAACACGAATGGAAAAAAAATTCTCTGCAGGGAAAATGCCGAGGATTACAGAGTGATTTCTCACCCAAAGAAAACCATGGCAGTTGCCTCCAAGGGGAACAACTCATATTTTTCCACGAGGGCCAAAAAATCATTATTTCCGTGATATTCATGCATAATGAATTCGGTATGAAATCGATTTGTTATATTTCTACTCCATCATTTTCCGCCCTCGTCGCAATAAAGTATTTATTTATGTTTAATGCAGAGAATCTGATATATGTGCGAGAAAGGAAACAGAACGGACGTACATTCACCTCTTTTATGGAAATTTGGCATGTTTCCTCCTTTGAGAGGAAAATGAGATATTATATTTTCCGAAATTAAACACTTAACCCCATTGTGGAACATAAGGGTGCAGAGAATATTGGGTTACAGGAAACACCACTGCGCCCACCCAGGCTCAATGCTCATTAATTTGCCCAAATATATTTTATTCACAGTGCAAGGACTAAAGTTAAACTTTGCTAATATTGGATGGCAGACCCTTTCGGATCACCCAACACAGTATTTGTTGGAGAAAATGTAAAACTCTTGTATATAGTACCCATGATTCCATTTTCGCCTCAATGTTACATAACGACAAACTTTTCTCTCTCGCTGACTTTTCCAACAGTTTCATTCCAGGGGGATGGGGGGAGGCTAAGTAAAAGTTTTTATCGGGTAGCGAAAAAAAGGACGCCCAGAAGAGTGGAAAAATATTGGGTTTTGTGTGAGGAATTGGGGTCAATTTGGCAAACACTTCCCTTCCTCTTCAGTTGCTCTTTTCAGTCGAAAATGTTTCCACATTCACTGATGGAGTGATTGTCTTCTGGGCTATCTCTCACGAAGGGATTTTCACCAATTGATGCCTCGAGGGGGTCTCTCCCTAAGACATCCCTAGTCGATTCTAGGGGAAAGAGGGAGTCGGAAAAGTCACGCAATGACGTCACGACGGTCCTCAACCAATGGTGTTGGGCGGGAAAAGGACTCGAGTGTGCGCCGTGGGCCGAGGGGAAGGCTCTCCGGCGCAGGGGCCGCCGAGACGTGGCGGAGGACTGACACGAAGAGCCCGGCAGATCGAAGCTACATTTCAACAACGCCAGGTCGAGTGGACCGTTTGGTGCTGCAGGAAAGAGGACACCAACAGACACAGTACTTTAGGACGGGAGGCCCTCTTGCATAACCCAGTCCGGAGGCTGGGACGTGTTACAACCACTGGAGGCGAGAGCCCTGATCGGAATTGCCCAAAAATCGTGCAAATGAAATCCAGGACATTCTCAGTGCTATAAAAAGAAGTTTTTAAGTTTGATAAGAAGAAGAAGAAAAAAGCCAAGTGATAAGATTCCTTTGCAAAAGGCTTTGAGTTTGTGATAAGTGGTCGCCTGGAGGAGCATTTGCCTATTTTCACACGAGAAGAGTCTTATTGCATATCCCGAGACCGTGGCGTCTTCGGAGGGACCCAGCAGCGGAGATTCCGCCCTGTTTTCGAAGCTCGGCGGTGCCTTCTTTGGGGGGCCCAACTCCCCACAGCGGGTCGTCACAAATATCCGTGGATTCCTCGCGAATCGACTCACTGGGGCAATTCCCGATACAGGTGAGTTACGTAACTGCTCTGCACAACCCCCATTTTTCACCTTTTCAAAATGGAAACCCCCCACCGGGGATGTGCTTCGATTTTTCACCTGCCTTGCAATTTTTATTCTATATCTTTCATGGAATTATTGGAAAAACTTTTTACGAAGTTTTTGAAAGCATTGCGTAATCTCAATAAAACCAACACTATTTTTACGTGAATAAATAATAAACTTCAAATACGAGTCACGGAAACGTTAATTTATTTACACTAGGCACGAGAAGGCCTTCGACGCGACGGGAGATACTTATCGGGAAATCCTGAACAGGGGATTATTTGATAAAGAATTTATAATGAAAAGTTCTGGTGAAAGAGTGTTTGGGGCTTACGTAATAGATAACATAAAGAAGGAAAGTAAATGGGTTTTATGTCCGACGGGTTCGGAATTTAAAAATGCTGATATTTAGGTTTATTTTTGAACTTTTTCTTCGGTTAATAACTTCAAATAAATATCTTTTGAAAAAATCAAAAAATGAAAAATATTCGATTCAGTAGAACTTTTTATGTGAATCCTTTCTTTAGGATCAATAAATCTGCATTATAAACTTTTAATCTAATAAATTTGATTAATTTTAAGTTAATTTTTGAAACGAATTTAACTATTTTTAAGCAAAATTCAACAATTGTCCAATTTTCAACTAATTTTCGTAAAATTTCGGCAATAAAATTATCACAAATTTATCGAATTTTGGGTTTAATTCCCTGATAGTTATGCAGAAATAATATCAATTGATTAGGTTTAAACAATTTTCCACAGTTTTCGGTTTGGTATTATAGATGTTAAATAAACAAATTATTTTGTGATCTTTTTATTGCTGAAATTATATTAACGATCTACTAAATTTCTACATTTTAGTATTTCTCCGCAATTTATATTCGTTTTGCTTTTGCAACGCGTAATTTACAGAAAATTATCTGAAAACTTTATCAAGCACATCCCTGGTGGAAATTAACCCATTACTTCATAATGACTCTGGAAGAAAATAAGAGTAATGGGAATGAAATGAAAAATAGTGCAATTAAATGCTATTTTGTGATGGTAGAAAAAAAGGCCACCACAAGAAAGAAAACTCATTTAGTCCCTCTTATGAGATTAATTTACGACACCAGAGTAGATTATTAATTTTATTTAATTGCCCCCTCTTGGAAAAATGTGTGATGAGGAGATTTTGGGGTCTTCCTCTGCGGGGGTGTGATGTATGTATCTGCAGAGAATGTGACATTGATTGAATTTAATTGATGACATTAATCAAATTTTCTAGCATTGATAAATACCCCTAAACTCTTGTAATGAGATTTACTGGAAAGTCTATTGGCCTCATTGTCCGAGGGTTTCCTCTAGGTGCTTAATTTCCTCACCTTTTTCTATGGATTCTCGCAAGTCTTGGGGATGGTTAGGGGTTGCTACGAAGGGATGGGTAATTCTTTGTTTATCCATTCAATTTTGCACACCATCAAAGTTTCACTGTCGTTGTGGAAGACGCGCAGAAACAAACTTATCATTCCACCCCTAACGGATCTCACCCTCCATACATTTTCCCGTCTCTGAGGGATGATATTGTTTTTCGATTTAATATCATTCCTCCGCCATGGAGAATCATGATGAAGATGGCAATGTCTTTGCACTGTGTACACGGAATAATAATAAAAACCCACAGTAATTCGCCATGGTGAAGTTAAGGCCTGGAGTGGGGGGTAGAATAAACAACCTGAGAGTCTCGGAGGGGTGGAGGGAGGAAAAAAATTAAATTATTCATATTTCCCTGTTCTTCCTCGCAGTCTCCCCCTCACCATTGCGAAAATTTGTATTCATTTTATTGTCTCCAACGACGGTGTATTTTCGCATTGTCTCGAGTGTCTTTCGATGTACCGACTTTTGTACGGGATCATCCCCTCGCGCAATCCGTGAAATCCTCCCAGGGCGAACATAACTTTACTTTTGAACGCAACTGCCATCAGGGCTGGTCTCCAGGGAGTCTCGGCGGTGGGTGAGGGGCAAAAGATTAACATGAGATGTGCTTTTGCTCTCCTGTGAAATTCTATACACCAGCTGCCACTAATTTGCAACCCTTGTCCAGAAAACAAGGGTTCCCTTGAGAATTTTCCCTTCATGAAAATGCGATGGCTTTGTATACTTCCATGATTCAGAGGTAGTATAGGATTTTTAGAAATTCAAGAGACCGAAAAAGACAAACTTCGTAATTGGAATGACAAAGTTGTCAAGGTATTTTCAGTTGAGAGCTTTAAAAGCTCGTTTGATCAAATTATATTTGGTTGACATTGATATTTTAAAAATAAAATTCCCGGAAAATCTATCAGCTAAAATATCTACTTCAAGTTTTTCGAGTATCTCATGTATTCTTCTCATGATTATATAATTTGATAGAGTGCTCTTTGGAGTTATATTTATAATATTTATTTAATAGATATTATTACTTAATCAGATTGAATTCAAAGTGATATGATTACAGACGACCTGATGGGCTTTCAAAATATTCCGAGAAAAACTTAAATTGACTGCATAAAATAAAAATTTAAATATGAATTGAAATTAGAATGAAATTTAAATGTTTAATTCAATGTAATAACGTATAAATTGAAATATATGCCTGAGGGAAATCATCCAAGAAATTATATACCTTCATATTTCTTCCAACAAAATACAAATTGTTATTTCAACTCGGAAAAATTGTAAAATGTCGAGAACGCGCTCCCCTCGTGGAAAACCCTGCCCTTTCACCCATGAAAATTTTTGAGGGTGTGTTTTGCTGAAAAATCGATTCATCTGCTACAGTTCCCGGAGACGGAAAAGGTGTCTTCCTTCCCGTGTCTAATTACAAATTGGATGTCATGTGATTTGATCAATATTTTGACTATATACGCACTCGGGAATCCAGAAATGCCGTCGCCACGCATCAGTCAAACGGCAGAGTTGGTGTTGCGGCCAAAAATAGAAAATATAGAAATAGGATCGCTGTGACGAGGGTTGTTGAGCTACTGCTGGCGGGGAGTGGAAGGGTAATTTTACCTCATCCCAGCGACGGTGCATTTGATTTAGGGGTGTCTCTCGGTAAACATTATAGCACAAACATATATATATGGGATCTGAATGTGCGTTCGAGAGGTATTTCGAGCCCCTCATGCTATTGAATATCTCGTTATTTAGCAACATTCGTGTGAATATTTTATAAGGTGCCAGACGGTGGATGAATGGACACAATTTCCATTTTCCTGAATTTTTCTTTTATATGGATATGTGTGGACTTTTTCCCTAGCGAGCAACTCCGACAGAAACCTCATTACTTATTCATATTTTTATTGTAATTGAAAATTTTTCAACTTATTCGATTAGGGGAGAGTTTCAACTTCACTGACAGAGTCGCCTCCGCAGTCCTTGATGTTTCACTTTTTTATATTTTTTTTAAAAAAAGAGGAAGAATGAGAAATGTTCCGCCATAAATTTAATGAGCTCTCACTCCCACTTGGGAGAAAAAAATATTTAAATTGGCATAAAGATACATTTCTCTTGTGTCTCTGCATAAGCTTGATGGAATATTTTTTCTGGTGAATCAATACTTTTCGTATACGTCTTTCTATGTCGGAACATACCTTGGTGGGTTTGCGTGACTAAAATCATTTGCGTGCTGAGAATTAAGGACCTTCTTGCTTAAAGTATTATGGATGATTGCTCCAATACAACCCCCGACTTTATAGGGTAGGAGAAGCACCTTCACCTGCTTAGGCACCTGACATCGTCAATTATTCACTCTCCACCATGCAAAGAGTCAATCTCGCTGATCTCTAATACAGCACTCTATTATGGGCGACTTTTTTTCTGTGTCAGGATATTTTTGTCACGCAGAAAATAGCATGATGATGAAGGAATTGCATAATTGCTGCTGAAGAACTCCCAACAATAGACATATCCAATAAAATACTTCCAATCCATTTAACACCCTTTTCTGTTAGGGCCAATCATTAATCCCCTCACTTGTTCGAACCACCACAACAAATTATTATCCTTCAAGGAGTGAGGAAGGAAGCCACAGAAAATATCAAGTTCATTTCACACACACAGGAAGACCTTCCAGTTCTTTTTCACTTTGTACAAGAAAATTGTGGTCACTTTAAAGCCGCAATATCCATGCTTTGTCCTGTGAACCACATAATGGATTTAATGCGCTTTAAGAGGGGGTGGTAAAAAGGTGGGGGTGAGGGCTACAAATAGTGGCAAAATCATCCTGAATCACACAATTTACTGAAATGAGTTGGATATCATGTGAAAAGAAAGCCTTATGAATTCTACTGTATCCGACTTCCTTTGCCACAATCCCCTTCAATTTCCTCCCCATCAATGTGAGAGCAAACGACCACATTTCAAAGGAATAGAGAACGATGGGGTAAATGGCTAAGTATTTTCCACCTATATATAAGTTAACCCACAGGAAAATCAGTAAAGACTTCCCAGAAAAAGGGGTATCAATTAATTGCAAGAAGCACTCTAGATATTTCCTTATGATTGAAATGTGTGTTTTCTAGGAGTAATCCATAAAGACACTGTCGGATGACCACAATCTTGCAGATGAATGTTAAAGCTGAGGAATCGCTCTGTTACCCAATTTTCTTATGTAGAAACAGAAAGCCAATTGTAATAGTTAATAGGTGAAAGTGAGAGACGCCTAAGGGCACAGAAAGAGAAATGAGGGCATCCTTAAACCACAGAAACAACATTTCAATCATAAACTATAGTATCGCGTGTGCAGACTTGCTGATTAATAGCAAATTAAGAATCACTGACTTACCTTTGCTCGATGTCTCTTCCTATCGATCAACCAATATATCTTTTGTTGTGTGGCCCAGGCAAACAAAAAACTAAAGTAAAAATATTGTTTCTGTGTGTTGAAGGTTGCCTTCTTGCGGAATGAAAGATATTGGGCACGTCGATGAACAACTGTGCAGCCTCCAGGTCTAACCCATCCGGCCAACATGCGTGGTTGACACCGGCTCAACCCTCGACGGTGTCCTCAACGGGGAGCTTCAGCCAAGCGTCTACAGTCAATCAACCGTGAAGTGAGGTAAAAGAGTTTCTTGAGACCATCCCCAAGGCATCACCATGTCTTTCACAATACCCGTGATTAATCTGGAGTTCAACGACGTGAAGGAGATAGTATGGACGAAGATCCAGGAGCCGGTGATGCAGCGCCGTCTCATCCTCGTGATCGTGTCCATTGCCCTCCTGCTGGACAACATGCTGTACATGGTGATCGTGCCCATCATCCCCGATTACCTGCGCTACATCGGAGCGTGGGGTGATCAGCCAGAGGAGTCGGCCAATGCCACCAACGGTAAACCCATGCTGCACGATCATCACGGTCAGGACTCAGCCACTGGCGTGCTCTTCGCCTCCAAGGCGATCGTGCAGCTCATGGTGAATCCCTTCTCGGGCGCCATCATCGATCGCATCGGCTACGACATACCCATGATGATCGGTCTCACGATCATGTTCCTCTCCACGGCAGTATTCGCCTGTGGTCACAGCTACGGGGTGCTGTTCTTCGCGCGCTCTCTCCAGGGCGCTGGGTCAGCCTTCGCGGACACCTCCGGCCTGGCCATGATTGCCGATCGCTTCACCGAGGAGAATGAACGATCCCGCGCTCTGGGTATCGCTCTGGCCTTTATTAGCTTCGGATGTCTAGTGGCGCCCCCATTCGGCGGCGCTCTCTACCAATTCGCCGGCAAGGAAGTGCCCTTCCTCATTCTCTCCCTCGTCTGTCTGCTGGACGGCCTGATGCTGCTGCTGGTGATGAAGCCAGTGAAGGAGCAGCTGGCCGAGAGACAGAACGAACGATCACCCACAATACCCATCTGGCGCCTCATGATGGACCCCTACATTGCCGTGTGTGCCGGAGCGCTGATGATGAGTAACGTGGCGCTGGCTTTTCTGGAGCCCACCATATCGCTGTGGATGGAGGATAACCTCACGACTGAAAACTGGAAGATCGGTATGATCTGGCTGCCGGCCTTCTTTCCGCACGTCTTCGGCGTGGTGTTGACTGTGAAATTAGCCAGAAAGTATCCGCAGCATCAGTGGCTGATGGCGGCTGGTGGCCTGGCTCTTGAGGGCCTTTGCTGCTTCGTTATACCCTTCTCCTCCTCCTACAAGGTGCTCATGATCCCCATCTGTGGCATTTGCTTCGGCATCGCCCTAATCGACACGGCCCTACTGCCAACCCTCGGCTACCTCGTAGATGTGCGGTACGTGTCTGTTTATGGGAGCATCTACGCCATAGCTGACATATCCTACTCCCTGGCGTACGCCGTTGGACCGATCATAGCTGGAGGGATTGTAGAGTCGATAGGTTTTACAGCCTTAAATGTTCTAATAGCTTTCTCGAACCTACTCTACGCGCCTGTTCTCGTGTACCTCAAGCACATCTACGACTTTAAGCCCTTCCAGAGTGAAGCCAACGTGCTGATGGGAGACCCACCGACCAAAGAGTATCAGACCTACACGATGCACGACCAGAAGCCGGTGGGTGACTACAAGAATCACTTAGAGTATGGGAGATTTGAGGAGGAGCAGGGTATGCAGGAGACCAATGTGGATCAGGACCAGAACGGATATGTGGCCCAGGAACAGTACGATCAGTCCTATCAGTATCAACAGCAGGGCTACCAGCCAGGGTATCAGGAGCAAGGTGGGGTGTACGAGCAACAGCGACAACTGCCCCAGCAACCTGTGGCCAATCCCTTCAGACAGGCCGAACAGGCGCCACAGCAGGAGCCACCAAGGGGACCCGTGTCTAATCCCTTCCGACAGGGCTTCTAATTTGGCTCAATTCACCCACTCGTTATCGTTTATGTTATCCTCTTCTTGTTGCAGAAATTATCGCTATTGAAGCGTTGCAAGCGGGAAATTGGCCCCTGTGCAGTTGTTAATCACTGACCACGGTTGTATGAGATAAAAAAAATATTGATTGGCCAGTATTGTTCGAGCCTTGTTTACAGCCACTGTCGCTATAAATTCGTGAGAGAGAATTGCTGATAATTTCGCTCGCCCCTTGTTAGATCTGTTGAAACCCATTCGCACACGGTTAATTATAAGAGGCGTCTATATATTACAAGAACCTAACAATTATCAGATACATATCCATGAAAAGAAAAGAATATTATATGCAATTATACTATATACAGATGAAGAATATTTACTATATATAAATGTGAACTAATGTATAGAGAGATTATATTAAACTGTTGTAAATATTTTACAGTGACTTGGAGATATTTTGGTGCAGAGTTATATTGAGACTTATTGAAAGAGAGGTTTTACGTGTACGCTCTTAAATTGAATTGGATCTGAGGATGATGCTGAGGGTGATTATGCGAAAACTTCCTCTGCAGAGAATTTTCAATTTCTCCCACTCACATCCAATTCAAGTTAATGAAAATTTATGAATACGCTCTTGTTCTTTTTCTTTTTATCCCTTAACCCCCGCGTTTCTTTTAAACACACACCCCCCCACTCTTAGCGTAGTCATAGGTGTAAAAAAAAATCTAGTCTTAGGAAGTCAATCGGGTCGAGGTGAGGCTTCAACGCGGCATCGGTATCGCATACATATCATTGAAAGTTTGCACGTCTATTGGGTGCTCGCTTAGGAGTAGGTTTGGCATATTAAACCAACCGAACTTGCAAAGACCAAAATCGATTGGCGTTTGAGTTGACTTAACTTTTTCGGTTTTGTGCCAGGACCTGCAAAGGTCCTCACAAAGTTTTATAACATTAAGACACAACCAAGGTAACGATACATATCAGAGTCATGTGACTCGCCTGATTTTTACCAAAGTGATATTATTCGGGAACCTGAGGTCCATATATCAGGATCTCAGCACCCCTATATATTATATACATATTAAAGATTATAGTTAAATCTAAAGGATGTAGGATAGTTTAAGGACAAACATCAGTATGTGTAAAGTATTAGACTTAAAGAGTGTCATAGATGGATGTGAGGTTGAATGGATTGAGGAGTGGATATCGCGCGAGAAGGAAGTAAACCATTTATCAAATCATATCAATTTTATCAATTAATCGTAATAGGGTATAGCTTAGTCAGAGAATCCCAGCGTCTCTTATTATTTGCTTTGAGTTGTTTAAAGAGGGCCGCCACCTCTTGTAAAACTTAGACCCAAATGCAGTGTTACACAATATCGAAGGTCCCATGTTATAGGGATGGATGAATCCATGTCGTACATCGAATACCAAAAAAAAGGTAGACTAAACCTTGATTTTATGATTCAAGCCAGAGACCACAGTAAGACAAAAAAATTCCGAAAGATATTAATTTTATCAAATTCGGATTAAACCTCTAGGAACCAGACACCTTGTCCGTAAACCTAACGAAGCAATACAAAATGAAAAAAATTGAAATTTGAGTATATTAAATATTCATGACTTTACCGTGTAATCTAACTGTATTTAACTATAGTATTTAGATATCTAATCAAATAACGTATAATCCATACCAAGTTTAAAACAAAAATCATATAAAGAAGAGAAGATAAGGACGGAGGTAGAAGAGATAGTCTTTGTAGATATGCTAGACGCTAAAAACATTGAAAATATGTAAAGATCAGAAGCGTTCTGGGACTCACACTAATCGTCACAATTATCACGTAGGTTCAATTATTGGAGATAAACCAACAAAAAAACAAAAAGACATGCTTAAGGTTATAAAAAATGGAATGATAATCGTTGAGGGCATGAAAGGATTTTCTGTACAATATAAACCAAAGTAAATCATCCCTCAGTTGTGTGTAAAGAGAAACAAGAAAACCAATGTATATGTAGTTGAGAGAAAGGATCTTAGGATAATACTATAAGGAAATTATTAATGAAAATTCTACATTTGTATATAAACTGATGAATGAGTAGGAAAAGCTATTTTTCGCCATTTTTATTTCATTCTCGGCAATATTATCCCCAAAAAGAAAAAGGTATGAGTAGAACAAATCGATAGAAAAGCTTCTTTTCTGTTTTCCCTTCTCAACAAGAAAGAAAACCTTCCATTTGGAGCTTATTTACCTTGAGAAGGTAGGACAAAAAGAGAAATGGATAAAAACTGTTCTCTTTAAGCATATAATTTCTATGTAAAATGTAGGTGTAAAGTATTAAAAGTGAAATTATTCCACCGTTCTATTACATAACAAATTTTATCCCCCCCCTCCCATTCTCTGGCGTTGAGAAAATATATATCTGTGAGGCAAATATCTCGAAGGTGTTTATTCTTTTTGCGCATTTAAAAACATTCCCTGGAATATAATCCCTCATGTAAATAAAATCACTCTCTAGCTAGAGAATGAGATAGTCTCCCTAGGAATCTCCTTCATTTTCACCCCCAAGCTTTGAGGATGAAGAATGAAAGAGACTATGGTGCCGGCAAGTGTAATATAGGATTAAAATTAGACGATAAAATAGTACTATTTGCCCCATTCAGTGAAAACCTTGAAAGAAGGAGAGATGTAACAAATTTAACTATTAATGTAGACAATTAATTGGTATTTTCCATCACAATGGCTTTTATTGATTTTCCAGTGTGAAAAATAAACAAGATTATCGATTTTGTCATTGAAAAGTAGAGTTGATTCACAACAGTCGCTTTAACAGTAAAAGCTTTTTATGAAATGCTCTGTAAGAAAAGCTCTGCTCGTGAATCAACTCTATAACGACTGTAAGTAAATATAACTAACTATAATATAATAAATGAAATGTAATCCAAAAAAAGCAGCATTAAATACATATAACTGTAGGCTAACAATTGAAGTAATATTCCTGTTGATGTAGTATTGTGCAGATATTTGAGTATATTTAAAACATTATACCAACAAAATGGAAAAACTGCTATTATTCATTTTCCTTCAGAACATCCAATTAATGGAAAAACATATAATTTTCGTTTTCCCGTTGATAATTTTACTGAATGTATAACTCACAGAAAAAATGATGAGAAAATGAAAAAAATGTGTATGCTACCTTTAAAAAAAAACATATAACTTATAACAATTACAATTAAATTCTTGATTGTTATCCGAAAAAAAAAGAAATGTGGTTATCATTTGAAGTGTCTTTTCTCCCCTCATTTCCGGACATATCTAGAGGAAAGTATCAGCTAATAGTCCCCCTTATTGCTTCTCATAATACCATGAAGAATGCTGTAGCGCCAACCCCTCGCGTTTTATGAGAAAATATTGTCAACCATCATCATTGTACACAAATACGTTTTTCACACCATAACACTATTATTGCGAGATGTGTACAATTTCCATCTTTTCGATGACAAAACATTCACCCCTCGATTTTTGCCGTTCACCCGTGAGGGGGAAATTGCATGATAAATTGTCGGGGAGATGTTCAGCAGCCAATTTTGAGAAATCTTCATTAAATTTTCCCAGCCATTGTTTCTCTCGTGCCAAGATGAGTTTGGGGCGAATCGCAGAAATTTCCCATGACGTGATGGAATCAAATGAGAAACGAACGAGAAGAATTTAAATGCCAATAAATCCTTCGGAAAGCCTGCAGATTGCCTCAGGAGGAGTGGCAGAGGGATAGATTTACTGGTAATGGCTTTCCTCTCCCTCAACCCAGTTAAATCCTCGAACATGCGAAAGTTTTTCACGAAAAGTTTCCGTAGGTATATCGACAGAGACATGAGAAATTGGAGAGAGGAAAAAGGCCGGTGATCAACTATCCTATATGTTCAACTTGAAATTTTACAAAATTAAACCCCCAACTTTTTACCAACCATGGAATTCCCGGTAAGAGCTTTCCAATTATTGTTAATGTAACAATTTCCTTTTGAAAAGTGTCAAAAGCAGAAATTATCCGCCTCATTTCGAGACAACCTTAAATTTTCCTCACGTGAAAGTTCCTGAGTGTACGGTAAAAAAAACGAGGGTCGAGAGAAAGTTTTCAATTCTGGCGTGTCTCATTAAAATCTGCCCCACTCTCCCTACATCAAATATTACCATATGAAAGTGAGTGTATTAGTCCAATTTGGTATGGTAATATCGTTAGTGCAGATCTCGTCAGCCCACAAAATTTCCCTCCGCCGCACCGGCAAGTTGTCGACCTCAGACTCAAATGTAAATTCCTCCCCCACAGAATCCATACACGCACCCCTTGTGAGATTGTATGCACTTTGCTGGAAAATATACGCGCTTCAGCCCCTCATCAAAGGGCATATATATGGGATAAAGGGAAAAATTCAGGGTGGTTTCATGCACTTTACGGCGCACCGGACGTGATAAAACGAGTAAATAATGTAAGTGTGGCACATGAATTGTGTTGCTCAATGGGTTTTTGTTAATAAAGCACCAGACACAATCATCCCTTGAGCCTCGCGTGCGAAGGGTGAGAACTCCAGAGGGGCTCCTTTGTGCCGAGGTCATGACGGCATAAAAGAAATTCTCTCAATACTTCCTCTCTTCAGAATTTCCACCCTCGCTTGCAAATCTCATTCCGCCGATGGAAAATTATGATTAATGCTTGTCAATTTCCACACCTTTATTGTTGTTCTTTCTCATTTGCCACCCCCACCTCCCTTTTGCTTTCAATCACGCGCCTGATATATTGACAAATTCTTGTAAATTTTTAGCAAGATTTATCTTGGGATTTTTCCATCAGGGAAAAGTTTTCTCCGAAGGTAATATTTGAAGGTTTTCAGCAAGTTTAAATTTTGAAATAATATTTTTACATGAAAGAGTAAAAATTCAATAAAAAAAAGCAGTAGATAATTTATAATATAATTATTTCAAATTTATAAAAAAAAATTAAATAACTTTATTTACATATTTATTTATTTGCTCTATTATAAGAAAAATCAAAAATTTTTAATTCGTATTTTGTTTTTCAAGAAATTTTCCATTTAGGGTCAAGTTTGGCTTATGAAACAGTTTAAAAGGTCTCAAATTTTGAGTTTTTAGATTCGAAAAACCGTCATATAACTCTGAACTTTCTGATCTTTTATCATTAAAGCGACATAACATAAAGTAACTTTTTTAAACAATAATTAAAATATTTACAACTTCACTTCTCTTGTCGCCAACCTATCCCCTATAATTTTCTTGCAATAACTTTATTTTATAATTATTTAAACATGAGTGACGCCAAAAATTACGTATAGGCATTACTCTTCTGTGAATATATGAGAGAGATGTTGTTACGGGCAAAATATATTAAATAGAATAGGGCCCAAACTCTCTCTCGAGAGAGTTATAATTTTATGATCTGGAGGAGCCAGTTTTTTATATCACCTTGCTTCTCCAGAGCATTTGCATCTCCCAAAAATTAATTGTAAGTTCAGTCAGTGTTTAGTTGTTGAGTGTGCCATATTGGCAAATGGTGTCGTGTGTTTTTTTCTTTTTTCCAGATTACTTGTGAGTAGAGTCAGACATTGAGAAGGAAAATCCAAGGAAAATAGCTCCAAAGTTTCAATAAGAAAAATTCTTAATTGTGGTGTAACAATTTAGCGCCCAACAAGCTCGATTGCCACGTTTTTAGTGTATGAGGTGTATGAGCCTCGTGGTCAGTCGAAAATTTGATTTTTTTTTTCAATAAATAATTGACTTTAATTTTCTAAATTTGAAGTAAATAAGTTTTTCAACTTTCTAGTATAATATTTTAAGTGGAAAAATCCCTAATTTCTTCTTTTTCACAGTGATATAAGCACTTTGCATTTTGCACGTGCTCACAAATTGATTTTTTACAGAGAGCTTTTCCTTTGGTTTTTTCTTTTGCATTTTTGATTTTTTTTTCCCATTTTTGAGCGCCATTCGCCAAGTGTAGGATCACACACTTATTTTTTTTTTGTATTTTTTGTGATTCGCGAATTTTGTCTCCCCCAATAATGGATGCAAAAATGGTTAAACATTTGCCATATAGTGCAATCAAATGGGAGTTGTTGGCAAGAGGTTTTGTATGGCCAACCTTTGGAAAAGAATAAATATGGTTATGTACACTCCCGGACTCCTCTCAGACACCTCGTGGAGCTCTCGTTACCTTAAAGTAGAAAACGTAGGATTAAAACCACCTTCCGGAATCTCCCATTAGCAGAATAAGAACCCAGGAAATACCTTTGGAAAAGAATAAATATGGTTATGTACACTCCCGGACTCCTCTCAGACACCTCGTGGAGCTCTCGTTACCTTGAATGAGAATTAAAAGCCTTGTTAGTTGGGATCCTGGGGAGAAGGAACAATTTTTGATCCTCTCGCGGCCGTCCTCGTGGAATCCAAATAAAACTCCGCTTTTCCACCACCAAATTTTAAATATTTTAATTTCACTTCACTGCTTACAGCCCTTAAATTCACTGTCTATAATTTCTTGCTTCGATGGGCTTGAAAACTTGGAAAAATTCACAGATTTTTACGCACGAAAATTGCTCACGATCCACTCACTCAGAAGTCAGAAGGGGAAGTGACGGAGATCATCTGGGTTCGAAAGAAGATGGCCGAAGCTGGCACAATGACATGCCAGTATCCAACAATCGATGAATTTCAAATTACTCTTATAAACGGCCACCGTGAACATTCTCCCCGGGGTGCTCCAGGTAATCATCCGATTGGCTGGAGCACGGAGCTTCGACGTCCCACAATCCGAGTAGACGTGTCTCAGGGCAGTTTGCCGGGCGGCAAACCTGCGAAAGGCCGCGAGGAACGCCTCGATCATGAGGCTTGTCACGAACTCCAGGTGGTCTGCCTTTGTTACCTTGCCAACAAAGACAAAAGTGCAGCTTTTCAACAATCCTATTCTCCTCTGCGTTGCTCCCCGGGGTGCAGAAGATCTGTGCAGGATAGGCCCTGCGTAGTCCACTCCCGTTGGCTGTAATGGGCGAGGGTAGACCACTTGCGATGAATGTAGATCTGCCATTAGCTGGTTGACAGGTTGAGGATTCGCCCGGAAGCACCGGTAACAGTTGCTGTAGATCTTCTTCACACAATTCCAACCTCCAATAGGCCAGAATTTCTGCCCGAGAGACGCAAGAAGTCGGGCTGGAGGAGCATACAGCTGCCTGAGATGCTCCTGCTCGACGATGAGTTCCGTCAAGCGAGACTTGAGCAGAACAGGGTGTCTCGCCACGCAGGTTGCATCGCCTGCGTGCTGCAGATGGCCTCCAACGCGGATGAGTTTAAAGTGATCCACAAATGGAGTGAGAGAAGCCAATCGTTTCCATTTGGGATCCCGGATGGAACCATCTTTCTCAGGATGAGCTTTCAGGCCCGGTAATGTATCCGGAGTTGTCGCAGTGTCTCCTGAAGTCAACTCCCTGTGATTCCCAGACCACCCCGCCATTGGAAATCCTCCGCTGAGAAACGTTTCAACGACTTGAGCTCGGATTTGGAGAGCTCGCTCCAAACAGTCAGAGTAGCTGAAATCATCTCCGTATAAGGCGATTTGGAGGGCTTCAGAAGCCAGTGGGTGAGATATCTGGTGGTCGCGGGCCAGTTCGAGCAGCGCTCTAGTGGCCAGGGAGGGAGGACAGGCGACCCCAAAACAAACTCTGGCGACTCTGAAGTCATTTATCGGTTGAGATTTGTCGCTCCTGATGACAAGTCTCTTGTAGTTGGCATCGGTTGGATCCATGAGGAGCTGCAGATACATTTTGGGTATATCTACAGTCATGGCGAAGGGGTGACGTCTGAATCGCAGGGGGGTGGCAACGAGCTTGGGCTGCACACGCAGAATGTTATTCAGACTCACACCAGAGGAGGACTCATCGCTGGAGTTGAACACCACGCGAGGGTTGGTGGTGGTTGAAACCCTGAAGACTCCTTGGTGGGGCAAGTAAACTGCAGGAGCGGAGAGTGAGTCTTCAGCAACGGGTTCAATCCACCGGTTGCAGAGTTGCTCGTTGTAGAGCTTCCGCATTTCAGGATTCTTCTCGAATCGGCGTTCTAGGGCGAACAGTTGGCACACGGCCAAGGGGCGGGTCTCGCCTAGAACGTTGGGGTTCTCCTTGAAGGGGAGTTTGACAATGAATCTGCCTTCCTCACCGCGATTGCAGGCGGATAAGAAATGTTGCTCAGCCGTCTTGTGGTCATCAGTGATGCTATCGTTCTCTGGCACGCTCTCCAGTTCCCGAACACGGTGATGAGTCTCATCGAGAGCTAGGGTGGTGAAACAGGAGAAATTGTCGGCCTCAGGAGGAGGGATGGGCTCATGCTCGCCGACAATGACATGCCCAAACACAGTCTCTCTCAGTATAGGCAATCCAGGTCCCAAGTGGATGACACCATTGAGCCAGCTGGCCCAGTAAGGGTTGCCACAGAGCAACAAATCGACTGGATGCTGGACTGACCAGGAAGGATCGGCCAGTGGCATGCCAGGCGGAAGGTTAATAGCGGCGCTATTCACCTCCCAGTTGGGGATGTCACCAGACACCTTGGGCAAGACGAAGGCTTTGAACTTGAACGATGCATCAGAGACCCTGGAGAAGATTGTGGCGTTCACGAAGAACTTGGCGCGGCTGCGCCCATCATTCACTCCACAAATGGACATCTCGGTGGGGAACTTTGGCAGATCCAGTTGATCATAGAGGTTAGTAGTCATTATGTTGACTTGTGCGGCTCCATCTAATACCACACGGCAGGGAATTGTTTCGCCAGTTGACGTGAGGATGTTCACAAGTGCCGTGGCGTGGAATACTTTAGGAGGTGCCTCAGATGAAGGATTCTCTGGTCCCGAAGAGACAGCCAGCACAGTAGGAGCTTGGCTCAGGATGGACGTGTTGGCTGTAGTCGAAGACGTCGCAGGTAGGGAGGCAGGAGGATTGCCGACAGTGCGAGCTTCAGAAGAGGATGAGAATCGATCGTGGAGTAGGATATTATGTTTTCCTTGGCACCTCTGACACTTGTGGTACGTGCAAGTGGA
>CAKKOB020001776.1:0-13149 GCA_918844115.2 Phlebotomus perniciosus
TTTGCTTCGTAGTTTCTAACTTTGGACGAGGATCTTCACGATCCGACGGACAAGGGACTCTTCGTCCCGCCTTTGGCAGTCAGTTCCTGGCGGAGGCTTCGCTCCTCTGACCAGGGAAAGTGCCCATAGCACCTCCTCGCGGTGGCTGCTGGCGACCGAATCTATAACACCTTCCTCTTTGATTCGGGACTAAGCTATGGGGGCGATCTTTGTTTCTATGTAGTTTTCTACATAATTTTTGAAGTTCCTGCATTTTGAAGCCTTGAATTGATATTTAATGACCTTTACTTTTTAAGTACAGAATAATCTCTTATCTAGAATCTTCCCAACTCTCCCTGTATTGGCAATAAGTAATGACAAACTTCTGAAGATAGATCATGCAACTTTGAAAGATTTATAGATCAAAGTCAAGCTCCACGGCGATATTGATTTATTTATACCGTTTATACCTACCTCCTTTCATCTTAAATTGCTTCTCACCAAGATACAGACATATCGATCTCCGGAGCAATTTAATTTTTATTCGCCAAAGAAATTCAATTACCTTCTTGTTTAATGTCATATTTTCTAGTGGAAAGTTTTTACGCAAACAGAAAAGATACTTTTCCTTCCACTTCATCGTAATTCTTGACTCTGAAAGACAAAAATTGCAGAATTTTTACTCTTTTTGCAGATGAAGAAGGACAATGGGGAGTAATTTACGAGAATCGCACTGGAAATGGACTAACTGGTGCAGTTGTCGAGAGAAGAGCAGAAGTTTCTGTCGGTGCAATTTATATGTGGTAAATTTTCCTTTTCCCTTCTATCTTTGCATAGCATAATCAATCATACTTACGGCCTTCAGATCCACTGGATCCACTAGTTGTTTGTTGGTGAAGCAACGCCGTTGAGTTATCAGTGATTGCTGATATTGCTCCATATCGAAAGCATTTTAAGTGCGACAAGCACTCGAAATCACTAGGGAAGGTGCAAATGCATAGCAATCTTATCGAGAACTGATATGAGGAGTATCAAAGTGAATATAGCACTGATATGTTATCATAATTCTTTCAATGGGTCTATCGCTTCTGAGAAAAACACATTGCTGCCTCTAACTTAATCAATTTATTTTAAGCTACTTTCACAATCATTACTATATAATATGTATTTTTATAATTTGTTTTTGTCAAAATTTATTAATTTTATGTTACTTTTAGTCAATATTGGTATCAAAAGGGCTTTCAAAGCATTTTTGCGAGCTTTTTTGGTTAAAAGAAATGAAGCTGTTTGCTTAGAGCTTTTTGAACATCTCTTGTTATTCCATATTCTGCGAAAGCACCTCTGCGTTAAATCCTTAATTGTCTTCTCAGAATTTCCATTGTAAGATCGGTTTAAACTTGTCCTGGGAGGAACGGATTGGTAATTGCGCGTTTGCGGTTTTTCATATACATCCGGAATTTTTGCCAAGCTATCTGGACTAAAATCGTGGCCACTACTGCAACTACTACTATCACCAAATCCTTCTGTGACTTCATAAAAGAAGCTGAATTCTCCTCACCACTTTGAATAACTATCTGCTTTTCATCCTTAAGACACGAACACTTTGAGCCCATTTTTACGTTTTAATATCACGCAAGTTAAAATACAATTATTTAAGAGCCAAAAAGTTCTCATCTTATATAGGCCTCTACAATTCTTTGTCTTCCAATTTTCACTTGAAAGATTGTGATTAGATTAGATGATTACTTAATTTATTCGGAAGTCAATGAGAACTTTATAGAATTAAATTTTCGATAGCGATCAAACGTTCATTATCTTGAGCGGAAAGTGCATATGTATCAGATATGATATGTAATAGAAGCCACTATGTCTATCTTTATATTTTTTCATAAGAAGTTATTGCTCTCGTCGTTCCTGGAGAAAACTAAACAACAATTACTCATCAAACATGTTAAAGCTCATATTTGTAATTGCAAAATGTTAAAGAAAATTTTACGAACTTGTCTAAAAAAAATATGAAATTATCTCCAGAAGCTTTGAAAGATTGAAGAGCTTTTTATGAAGCTTTAAAGAAATTGCCTAATCATTTCAAAAGCATTACATTTATTTTAAAGCTCTATATATTCTGAATGACTGAAACCAAGATGGATATATTAGAGTTAAAGAAACGTATACCATTTCCAGAATTTTTACATTTTTTATGAAAGTTACCTAATATTCCTGCACTTCAAAAATGTTGGAGAACTTTGAAAAAAAGTTTAAAAAAAGCTTTGAAATAAGGTTAAAAGATCTTTGAAAGGAAGATTGAAAGAGCTTTGAAAAAAATCTTGAAAGATCTTTGAAGAGAAGCTTACAAGAGCTTTGAAAAGAAAGCTTACAAGAGCTTTGAAAAGAAGCTTAAAAGAATTTTAAATGTAAGCTTCAAAGAGCTTTGAAACTTAAAAGAGTTTTGAAAAGAAAACTTAAATGAGATTTGAAAAGGAGGTTAAAAGAGCTTTGAAAGTAAGCTTAAAAGATTTTTGCAGGAAAACTTTAAAGAGCTTTCATGTCAAAGTTCTGGAATTTTCTTTAAAGCTCCACAACAAGAAGTACTAAATGTATCGTTAAATCTTACATATTGACTTAAAAGCTTTCAAAAAATTTGGAAAGCTCGTAAAATCTTCTGAAAGCTCATTGATTCCTTTAAAAAAAAACTTGATTCGTCTATATTTTATAACTTCCACTTCCAAAGACAACTTTTATTTATTTATTTTTATCTAAGGGGTTTTCATCAAAGTTGATGATTCCCCTTTTATAAACACCCTAAAGAAATAAAAGTATCCAGAATCTAGGCAATGTAAACCAATCCTCTTATCATTACGAATATTCACTCAAGCCACTCTGCTTGATAAGAAGTTGAAATCCATCCAGAGTGCCCACTCTGTGTAATTTAATTTAAAGATTAGAAAACACTGAGTCTCTTCAGTTTCCCTCGAGTCGTCGCCCGGAGAGATCACTTGAGAAAATGTCTTTGACTGATAAGAGAGCTCTTGTAACGGGAGCGTGTAGTGGCATTGGTTACGCAATCTCTGAAGAGTTCCTCAAGAACAATGTGAAAGTTCTACTTGTTCTGGATATCCACCAATCAGAGCCGCAATGTATCTCTTCCTGGCGCGAAAGCTTCCCAAAAGCCACCGTCAAGTATTTCTCCGTGGACGTGAGATACGATGAAAAGCTTAAGAAATGCTACGAGGATGTAGAGAAGGAATTCGAAAGCCTGGACATTGTTATCAATTGTGCTGGAATCATGGGTGAGGAGGACTACAAGAAAGTCTTGGACATCAATCTGGGCGGAGTGATTGGATCAACTTTCTACGCCATTGAGAATATGAGGAAGGACAAGGGGAAAGGACGTGGAGGAGTGATCGTTAACTTTGCCTCAATCTTCGGTTTGGATCCTGCAAGTATCCTACCAGCGTATAGTGCTACAAAAACAGGCGTTATCGCCTTCAATCGATCATTGGCTCACAATAATGATAACTTGGGTATCAAGTTTATCAGCATCTGTCCGGGAATGACTCAGACTTTGTTGTACAAGAATGCGGCGGAAAAGGACTTTTACTACATGTTTACCCCAGAAAAGCGTCAGAAGTTGAAAGAAGCAATGAAACTACAAAAGTACGAAAGGATTTTATAAAGAGTCCTTTAGAAATTCAAATTGATTTTCCGTTGTCTTTGCAGGCCTGATGTCGTTGCTGTTGGTCTTGTTAAGCTTCTTCATGAAGCCAAGAATGGAAGCGTTTGGATCATTGAGGAGGGTCAATGGAAGGAGGAGACCTTCCCTCCCCTCAAATACTAAACATATTAAGATGTAATTTTAACAAGAAATGGATTTAATGGGAAATATATACTCTGCAGTTGAAGCTGACGACGGAAACTTAGATATGTAGAAGAGTTCGGGATCGAAATGACTACCGAATCTTTCTGAATCTAGGCTTAATAATAAATAATAATTCGGTGGCGCAACGTCCCATTAAGGAACTAGGCCTGCTCACATGTGAGCGCTCGGGGTCTCCGAATTATTATTTTCACGTTATTTATGAGATAGAGTGACCAGCTCTAAGCTCTCCAAAGGGTGCTGTTTATATGCAACCACAAATGGGAAAACAGCTTTACTGGAGTATAACTTTTTATACTCAGTAGAAACACTACAACAGCTATTTTAAGCCATTGAGTGCAATTGAGTGACTTTTTTAATTTTATCCCATTTGCTGAATTCGATGCACCCGACGAGGATCGAACTCACGAGACCTGTGGTAAGAGGGGTAAGAGACAGACGCTCTAGCCACTACACCACGGCTCGGATACCGAATCTAGGCTTGGTTTCCTAATTACTTGATTCCCAAATTTTTGAATCCGAACTCCACTTTTCATATTTGAATTTCCGGAACCAAGATCTTGTGCTAGTCTGGAATGTTTGAATAACCCCAATTCAAAGGTTTTAGACTGTTTTATGGGAGTACTAAGTACATATCTAGTCTACATATTCAGAATTAGTTCTTCTAAATCCAAAAAATATCTGTTTCCTAAAACTATGTTTAAGATTGAGACCAAAGCAAAGAATTTCGTCCTTTTTCAGGTACTACGAATCCCAATTTCTGACGCTTTCCAAGATAATATCCCGCACAGGAATCACTTGCATAGTTCCTAGACCTTCGTAAGTCACCTAACACTCATATCCTGATTCAAAAAAACCCTAAATTTTTAATTTTTTGTATTCCCAGACTCCTTCCGGGATGGCTGACCCCCATTCTGCCCTTCTCAATAACTCTCTGGATTGCAGTTTTCGCATCCCTCCTCTTGGGAATAATTAGCTTGCGATTTATCACCAGGTATCGCAATTCAACAGCTCATCCATCAGCATCAAATCAAACCTTCACCGATTCAGTGATTACCGTCATGGGGATTTATGTATTGCAACCGACAAAACTCATGTGAGTCCATGAAATAAAAATAATCTCGAAATTGTTGTAATTTAGGGTCGTTTTTCAGTGACAGACAATTTGTTGAGCGAACCTTGTTTGGATGTCTCCTGGTAACTGGATGGTTTATTGGAAACATTTACGGAAGTGGGTTATCAAGCGTCATGACGGTTCCCAGGTAAATTTAAATTATATTTTTCTAAGGATTTCTTACTACTCATTACGGTTTTAAAGGTACCTCGCTCCGATTGATACTCCTATTGAACTAGCCGAAAGCAACATGGAGTGGTCAGCAACGCACGACGCCTGGATCTTCTCAATTCAATCTGCAACTGAACCTCTCCTTGTGACCCTGGTTCAAAAATTTCACATCCGTAATCATGGTGAATTGCGGAGACATTCTATAAAAAGCGATATCGGCTTCTCAATCGAGAGACTTCAGTACGGCCATTTTGCAATCGGCGACTACATCCAGGAAGACATCTTGGATAACTACCAGATCATGATTGAAGACATCTACTGGGAGTATTGCGTTGCGATGAGCTACAAAACCTGGTCTCTTTTGCCCAGCTTCGATAATCTAGTTCTGCAAGTGGCAGAATCTGGGATTCAGAGATACTGGGAACTGATGGTGGTCCAGAGGCACTTGAACAACAAAGTCCAACTGGGAGTTGCCCAATCCAGACATCATGACAACATAGGTCCGGTTTCCCTGACTCCTTCGCATATTCTAGGCCTCTTTGCAGTTTGGGGATTCGGATTAATCCTCGCAACTGTGGTTTTCTTCATTGAGATCTCGTTTTGCAAGTTTAAAACAACAAAAACGTTTTAATCAGTAAATACCTACTTTGAAAAAGATTATGTAAACCGAGTAAAATAGATTTACGCTTTATTTAGAACAAAAAACACAAGCAAGAAATAAAAGCAAGGATGTTGTACAAGTTTATACGACTAGTGCTGGATTCCCTGAAACTCCTATCGTCGTAAT
The DNA here is from genome assembly GCA_918844115.2 of Phlebotomus perniciosus. Classification (NCBI taxonomy): domain Eukaryota; kingdom Metazoa; phylum Arthropoda; class Insecta; order Diptera; family Psychodidae; genus Phlebotomus; species Phlebotomus perniciosus. Next base: position 5,929 of record CAKKOB020001776.1, read on the forward strand.
TAGCTTCCCTGAACTCATCTCCCTCCAGTTCATCCATACCAGGTGTTGTTGTGGTCTGACCAGCTAAGACGACGGTGGATCGCTTAAGAGTAAAATTAGTGCCGGGAATTGTGAGGAGGCAATCAACAGGAGTTGGCGATGAGAGCTTCATCCTGGAGATCTTTCCCACAACGGAAACATCGTACAATCCCTCGTCAGTTCGCTTGACATTTCCGTAGGTTCTCCTGATGGTTTCACCTAACGGGAATTCAATCATTTATGTTTCTTTTTACTTTAGAATAGGAAAATTGGGTTTATATTCGCCTAAAGTTAGACTAATTGGCGCCAATTTCCTTTAAAATAGGCAAATGCTATCTGGAATTGGTTAAAAATCAGCCATTTTGCTTCTGATTCGCCTAAAATTATGCAATTTGGCTTAAGTTCTCTTTAAATTCACCAAATTTCTTCATAATTTGCTTCTATCCATAAAAAAATTAAGCCAATTTACCCTAAAACTTCTAAATCTAAGTAAAAACCGCCTGAATTTCTCACCATTTCTGAACTGAAGTGACAATTGAGGTTCCGGATAAGCATCATCCGCCTCGCATGAGACTTCCGCTTCCTCCTCACTCTCCGTCTCTGACTCCTTCTTCTCGGTAATGGTTAAACTCTGTGGCGGCACAACAATTTGCAGCATTGCCGACTTCAGGGCGCGCGACTGGAACGAGTCCACGACGCATGTGTACTCGCCCGTCATGTTCCACGTGGGCTTGGCGATCAGGAGGGCCCGATGCGCCTTCTGAGGCTCCTCAGACACCTCATATTTCTCATCCACGCGATTCCGCATCACATTGAGCGGATAAGGTCTGGAGCCAGGGATCCACTGGTAGACGGGCTGCTCATTGAGCAGCCACTTAACCACCAACTTTGTCTCCTCCGGCGCCAGATCGTAAGCGCAATCCAGCAGTAGAGGATCGCCATTGACCACGTGGGTTGTGGGGACGCGCAACTCCGTGATTCTCACGGCTGAGCAGGTGCCTGCAAGACGTAAAGGCATAGAGCGTCTGGTTTATTTCCGGCACGAATGATCTCACGCCTCACACGCATGTTGCGTAAGTCGACATTTTGGCGGGAAAAAGCGCGATTACGGCATCGCTTTGACAAATTACCGCCAAATGAAATGCCTTGTGGATTTTGCAAATACTGAATCAATAAATCATAAAATGTGAATAGCAGATGATGGAGAATCAAGTGAAAATCATGTCAATGTCTGGTTATTTTCAAAACAAAGCCAGAAAAATTAGGAATTTGATGCGTGGAAAAGTTTATAAGGTGGAGAATTCTGAAGAGAAGATGATATTTTAGTGAAGATTATTTGAATTTTAGGACGAAAATAACTTGGATGTAATCTAGAATTTTAAGCATTCTTGAGGGTGAGACATAAAGTTTATAGCTCTCACGAAAGGGGTATTCATTAAGCGAACATTATGGTTAAACGAAAAAGACATAATTTGGATACAGGTGATATAAATTTAAGAGAATGAGTTTAGGTTAGGCTGTTTAAAAACGTTTCTACTAATATAGGGGTTTGTTGTTTTGATAAATGTTCCCAGAAACGGCTGAAATGTTCCTTGAGCTCTGCATTCGATATTGGAAACATTCAAAATCTTATTGTCAGCCATAATTGACAAACGGCGCCATATTCCGTCAAATATCGATTAACGATCGAATGTTTGGCAAAAACAGGGCTATGAAACATTAGAAACCGCATTATCTGTTTCGTTTGATCCAAAGAAGTGTTAAAAAATTTAGGAAATAAGCGTTTATCGTCTCTTAAGAAATGCTTGGACATAAGTATAGGGTGTAGTGTTGACTCAAGGAACGTCTTCACTTGAGGGGCGGTTCAACGAAGTTGTTCAGTTTTTAAAAATCGCAATATGAATAAAACGTAAAGCGTTAATATAAAAAAATCATCAGAAATTAATAAATTCATTTATTTTCACCCCCACCCCTATATTCGCCATTTTGAAACACCCTAAAAACCCAGAAAACTTATTTCTTAAATATTTCCGCTCCTATGGCATGATTCGCTGTCAAATTTTAACATGTTGTAGCTGAAGTCGAGACCTTTCCAAAACATGAGAATAGATCCTAGGTGTAGCCGGATCCTAGCTATTGGGGTCCAAACTTTGAATTTTAAATCAGCTATATCTTCGGTTGTATGGATCCGATTTTAAATTGTGACCCCGTTTTAGAAACGTCTCGTAAAATGCTACAAATCTTCCGAACATCAAAATCTTGTCTGACCACAGCTAGGGGCGCTGAAGTCGAAAAATCAATTTTCTAATTTTCAATTTCGAATATTTCTTAAACGGCATTATGCATTTTGTTCAAAGTTTAGTATGTTGTAGCTGACGTCAAGACCTTTCCAAAATGGATTCACATTAGTCTCTACAATCACAAATTTTGGGTTTTTACCGATTTTGATCAAGTTTTTAAAGACTCGTCTCGTCGAACAAGATGTGATTCTTCGCCTCCAAAGTTTGCAGCTGAAACTAAATTCGATCCCAATTTGAGTTCGCCATAAAGGAATCACAGCTCCCATAAGTCGGCCTGTAGAGACTTATTAACGCGCTTTATTAACCTTAACTGGTTTGGGACAATTTAAACCAATTTTGAAGGTTAAGTCGACTACGAGAACTTCTTGAAACTTTCCAAATTATTAATTTTTTGATGCTTGATTCAAATTCTTTAGATCTTTCTAAACCTTAAGTTCACATTGTATCTAATTTGATACACAAATATATATTTGAGGTTATAGAAATCAAATTTGACGGTTTAGAACTTTAAATTTCACTTGATTTGACAGTTAATGGCAGAGCTTGAGCATCATCTGCTCTAAACTGTCAAAACCTTTCACAGAAAACGTTTTAGGAACGCAACCATTTATTTTTTTATCGAAAACTCATCGAATTTCACAAAATCAGAATTTGAAACATTAGAAACCGTTAACATTATTTCATCTTTGATCACTCAAGTGTTAAAAAAAATGGTTTTTTCGTTTTTTGTGATTTTTTTCAATCTTTCACCTCAATTACGAACCCGCAATAAAAATTACCCACAACTTTCTTTTCATCTCTTGTTATTCTTTAACTTTTTTTAGCAGCCCAAAGCACCTAATCTAAATATTTAGGTGCCTCTCATAGTCCACTTCATTTGGGTCACTCGATAGTGTTTTGGGAGGTCAACAGCTGCCAAAATACGCTTCAGTGTTGGGTCAGTAAATAATTTCTGGATAATTTCACACATCATTGTATATTTCAAGTCCATCAACTCTTTGTATTTACAACATCCTAAGACATCCTTCAGTGCGTCAAAAAGAAAATCATTTTACGACTTGTAAACAGCATTTCTCAATTATCTGACAAACATTTCAAACTTTTTCCAATGATTTATTTTTACTTTTCAAAAAAAAAGTCATTTTACTCTTTCACCCACTTTCGGTCTTTTTTGCCAAAACAAAAAAGATAATAAAAAAGAGAACTAAATTAAAAATCTCTTTTACCTGCAGCCACAAATAGAAATGCAAGAACTCTCATCAGCACTTTATCCATTTTTTTCTTTCTTTTTCGGCGGGAAGAAAAACCGTTTTTCGCCCCTTTGGCTTTCCGATTGAAGGTGAACTGCAGAAATTTTGTCCCTTCCGCGCGCGCTTTTTTCTCAGCGAACGAAAAAAAGAATCACAAGATCGTCGTATGTTAAATATAGATCAAGTTTAACAAGTCCCCACCAGATGCTTTTGGGTCATCTGCGGAACAAACACGACGCCGCGTTATAAATAGTTCTTAGGAGTTTTCTCTCTTTCACTCTGTTTGACTCTCAACAAATCGCGTCTATCGCGCGCGTCCAAATCCGATCCGTTCGCGGATGACTCTCACCAGCAACTGCAATCATCAATGGAGCCTCGTGATCATCAGCCTCCGGAAGGCCAGCAAACCAATCACAGCCGCAACACATGAAAAGTACATAATAGACTTGATCCTCTCCTTTCCCAAGCGCTTCTTCCTCACAGCTTCGTGATCAATATGGAGGATCGGCTTTGGATTGAAGGACTGGATCTGCAAAAACAAGAGGGAAGGATCGTCAAAAAGTCGATCTACCTTGGGACGCGACAAGAGAATCTCTTGGCACACATCCTAGCCAATTTGTCAGCAAGTGTGATTCCGAGCCAACATACAGGGCAACATTTTGACTTTCGCAAGACATTTGATCAACACGGGAAGATTAGCAAATCATTTTAGCGCGAGCGTGATAATAAAGAAAAGTCTCATTGGGTTGACTAAATTAAAACCACGATGCCGGATTAAATAAATAATATAATAATGGTAATTAAAATGTTATGATGACGTCAAATTTACTTTGATTTACTTGAAAATTACAGTTCTGACAGTATATTTTACGTAATCTCGACGAAAGTATTAATAGCACGACGTAAAATTTACGTAAAACTGTCGCCATCGTTGTGACTTGTTAACGCAGAAACGCTTTTAACGGTTTAAAATGCATTTTAACGAAATTCCTCGCGATAAAATGTGTTATAAAACAATTAAACGCATTCTTCTAACGCTTTTAACTGGCTTAAAATGCACTTTAAAGCAATTAAACGTGATAAAATGCTATTAACAGCTTTCTAACTTTTAATCTGATTGAAATGCGTTTTAACGGTTTTAACATAATTAAGCTACGTTAAAACGCTTTTAACCGGCTTTAAATGCGTTTTAACGCGATTTAAATACATTAAAACGTCATTTAACGGTTTAAATAAAAAACGTTTTAAAAGCAATTATAAAACGTTATAACGCTTTTAACTGGTTTAAAATACGTATAAACGCAGTTAAACGCGATCAAACGCTTTGTAACGCTTTTAACCGAACACAATAAAACCACGTTAAAACACTTGTAACCGGCTTAAAATGCGTTTAACATTAGGTAGAACGCTTTTTAACAGTTTAAAATGTATTTTAACGCAATTAAACGTCATTAAATGCGTTAAAACGCCTTATATGCCTTAGATTAGATTTAGATTAGATTTGAGAAGGGTGCCGATCCTGATTAGAATCAGCTGCACCCAGGCCGCCAAACGGGCCCATTATGCATTCCCTTTTTATGAATCAGATACTGAGATCACAGTCTAGAGCATTAATGGAGGAAGGACCGTTATCCCTTTGGTCGTAGTCCTCTCAATGCATGGACCGCTGCTCTTCAGTTCCCATTCATCGGTCAATGTTCTCATGTTATTGGTGAGATAGAGTGACTATCTCTATCTCTCCGAGTGGGTCCGTATATATGCACAATTGAAAAATTTTACATCTACACTGAAGTATAATAACTTATACTCAGTGAAAGCAGTACAACAGCATAGCTTGTTGAGTGCAATTGAGTGGGTTGATTTTTTTCCAATTGCTGAGATCGAGATTTCACCCGGACCTAGCCTCGATCTCACTGGCAACGTAATGTGAGTCCGTGACTCTGACCACTACACCACGGCCAGGCTCCTTATATGCCTTACTTTTTAAAGGTTTAATTATAGAGGACGAGGCGCTTCGCGCCTCTCTTTGCGTGGTTTCTGGATTGTGTAGTAACTTGGGTTCGTTAAATTGATTGAGAAGATTCATTTAACAGATAAAAAGTCAAAAATAGGGGATCTTGTATGAAAGGCTCGAAAGGGGGTGGGTGGGGGGGGGGCAATCCCCTATAATGTTAAATTACAGGCCACATTACCCCAATTAACCCCTTTATACATTGTGAGCCGCTAGCGCATCATCTTAGTGATGAAAAAGTCGAAATTGTCCAAAAAATTGGTAAATTTGTATAAAAGTTACTGATAGGGGATGATGGGGTCTTCTTATATGGTATGGGGTGGTAGATAAACCCATTCTGATCAACCCTATCATACATCGTGACCAGCTAGTGCTTCATTTTTATGGTAAAAAACTCGAAAATGCCCGAGAAATGGGTAAATTTGTATGAGAGGTACCAATAGGGGATGGCGGGGCAACTTCTCTATATCCCAAAGTTATAGAGGACACTACTCTTATAATTCACATCACACATCGCGACCCGCTAGCGCTTCATCTTAGTGGTCAAAAGGTCAAAAATGTCGAAAAAAGGGGTAAATTCGTATGGGAGGTACAAGATAGGGGAGGCGGGGGAAGTTTTCATATAGCCTATGTCCCAACCTGGGATGTCAACTATACCGATACCAAATATCAGCCAGATCGGTTCAGCGGTTTGGCCGTGATGCGCGTACGCACTGACAGACAGACAGACAAACATTTTGGAGATGGGTATTTTCGGACTCCTGGAGTCACGTCCGGTCGAGATTTAATGGTTTGGGGGTGATCAGGCCAATTCAGATATGCACACTTGGCTTTATGTATTAGGAGGAGGTGGATTTTCTATTACCTACTGAATGTGAGAATTTACCTTAAAATACAAGCAGAACAACGTAAAATTAGCCTCAAAAACCTTCTCAGGGACTCACTTCTTGTGATCTCACCTTAAACGATATAAATTGAACAAAATATGAGCTACACGGCCACCAAAGGGAGTCTCTCTGAGTTCTCTCACCTTTAAATAAACCAAAAGATTATTAATATTCCTTCGATCCGCGAGATAGGATCAAAATTTTCCTCTTGACCACTGGCACAAAAAAAACTCACTGATAACTTCGAAATTAATTTGGAGATGTTGTTTTTTTTATTTCTCTTTGCGACTGATTTGGCTCTCTGGCCACTGCAGTGGCCAGAGTCGAATATGTGATCCCTAACGGGATGTATCAGCTGGTACAAGCCAAGTGCAAATGTACACTTCCTTACACAATTTTATGAACACCTACATTTTATTAAACAGAAAATATGAAATCTGTATTTTGGATAGGGGAGGGTGGGGCATCCAGACGGGGGCACTTCCACACACTGCTTTTATCGCTTAAATTTTGAACTGGGGGGAACCAAACCTCAATGCGATCCCAGAAGACATTGACCTTTATGTTTACTGCAATTATGGTCGGACTAGTCCAAAAGCCTCAATATTAAAAGCACTTCTTAAAAATCGACCCCAAAACTAGTTTTTGGCCTTTTTTGCTGGGATTACATTTTACTGGCAGTATTATTTACGTTATTTCAAAGAGATTAATAAGTTTTTAGCTGTGATTCTTACCAGATTCACAGCTTATATGAT
>CAKKOB020001777.1:0-10841 GCA_918844115.2 Phlebotomus perniciosus
ATTTTTTGAAAATAAAAGGATGTCAGTATCTTATCTAACATTTTATTTTTGTTTCACTTCCTTAGATGATTTTAAGGCAAATTATTGTCCGACAATCTCAAATAATGATTTCGAGAGTAAAATGAAAATTAAATTTTATATATTTAGTAAATGGTTTCATTCATAAAGCTTCGCCCATAATTTTTTTTCAGAATCTTTTTAAACTGAATGTGAAATTTTACAGTAGAATTAAAAAAATAATAATTCATCAGCGTTGTAAAATATTTATTTCATGTAGGCGGGGCGAAGCTCCGCCTCCACAAGTACACCAAGCCACGCCCACTTAGGCAATTTCTGATTGGCCCCGCCCGTTTGTGGGTGATTTTCTACTAAAGAAAATATTTTCATTTAAAAATTAGTGGGTGGGGCTTACTACAGGCCACGCCCAACCAACTTAAAGCTAGTAAAATTTAGTTATCGCATTTTTCGTTTATTTTAATTTTTATTTTATTTCCACTTTCGACATACATATTATTGCCACGACACAAAAATGGTAATAACTACAATCCGAATGTTTATCCGTTTTTCATTTTCACATATGTTTTGTAGATTTACTAGACGCACTTTTCGCTCATACATGCCAATGACCTTGAAGCATTCTGTCTAACGGTTTTTTAAGGTTAAATATTTGAAATTCTCTTTTCAAGGGTTTTATTCGCCCCAAATCCATCATGTGGGTACTCATTGGAAAGGTTTTTGGATTTCCTACAATCCTAAACCGGTTTAAACTTGAATTTAAACTTAAACCAGTTTTTAAACGGAAGTTGTTCTCGAGTCACAACTTCATCATGTGGAAACTCATTGGAAATATCGAAATATCTTTGAATGAAATTGAATTGAAATCATTCCTAAAATATCCCAGGTAATCAATAATCATTAAATCTTGTCTAAACTTGGTTAAAAATACTATTTCAGCTGTTCTTAGTAATTTTTCTTTTCTAAACATTAACTTTTGGTTTGCTTTTCAAATTAATTTGAATGTTTTTGATTTTTTTAACTCAAAAATTAATGAAAAAAGATAATTTTATTTTATACTTCAAAAACCTTAAAATTCTGAACAAGAAGCCACTATTATTTAAAATTGAACCCCTCAAGCTTAAATATCAACGACCTTATCAAACAAAGACCCTTTTGTCTTTCTTTTTGTTATTGTTGGCACAACAAGAAGCTCTCAAGTGGATTTAGAGCAATTTGGCTTAACCTCCAGCCAACAATTTTGCTAGACATCTCCCGCCTCGACCCATCCTCATCCGGAGGGATGGCGTAGGACGTCGGGGTTGAGGATGGATAGAAATAGATCAGCAAATCGGGGGGAATTGTGGGTGGTGGGAGGTGGATTTTCCACGATGCGACTGTTCGTGTGTTTTCGAAGGTCACCCGCCTGGAATTCCTCTCAGGGACGCCTCAAATCACTCTCACGGAACACATTTGGGGCGCCCTGAGGGGGCCCAAAGGGGACCTTCAGGGGGAGTTTCAACCTGATAAATGACCCAAAAACCAGACAGAAAATCCGCCTTCCGTGACGTGGGAAAATGCACTTCCAGTTGCAACACTTACATAACTTCCTGAGTGAAGGTCCAATTCAGCAGTTCAGCATCTCAAGGTGATCCGCGGAGGGCTGTTTTGGGGCTTCCTGGGGAGCTCTTACCACGTCATTGGATGGCAGAATTTCCAGCACAAAAACCTCAAGGAATCAGCTGTTTCTTATGCTACGGAATTCTCATTCCCGTTACTCATGTTTTTATCACTGATTTTCACCACAAATCCACCGATTTTCACATGAATTTCACTCACAAACACTCTATAGAGGTCTTTTCTCCCTTTTCCACCTGCTTTTCACCGCAAATCACGGAAAATAAGGGAAAAACAGCGAATAATTTGATGGAGCAAAAATCACGGATTGACAGAAACTGTAATACAAACTGTCCTACGACGACAGCGCCCCTGGTGGCTGGGAAAATCACAAGAAGTATAAAAGAAACATGGATGAAACAAAACATTTTCCTCAATATTTTATTTTTAAAAATGTTTCCTCTTTATTTGTACGCACTTTTTCATCATTTTCCTCACATTCAAAATATACACTAATGGATATGGATAAACGTGAGAAAAGGAAATTACAGGTGAAAATTGTGTTGAAAGAAATTTATGGCAGTGTTTCTCACATTGAAATGTTTCATGTTTCTGAGAATTTTGGCGCCATTTCACGATCTTGGAGTAAAAAATTTATTATGGTAAAAATAATTGCATTTTTACGGACTCTATCGGTATTTCTCAAACTTCCATTAAAAAAAAAACTTAATTTATATTCATTTTGACACGGAATTTGATAGATTTCATTATGAAAAATGCGCAAATCATACAATGCACAGAATTTTGTTTAAGTAAAATAATATCGTAAAAACAGGCATAAATAAACAAATAAAAATGAAGTGATATATTTATAAATTAAGCTAAAATCCTACTGATATTTTATCGTTTCTCGCGAATTTCCCTTATCGTGCTGGAAGAGATAAAATATAATTCCTTTTAGCCTTTTCCTCCCATCCAAACTGCAAGATTTGTTTTTTTTTCCTTTCTATTTTGAAAAAAATAGTTTTTTCTTCGTCAAAAAGAGGAATAATTCGTGAAAGTTCTTTGATTTTCAAAAGGACGCCATAAAATGGCGGAATCCGCCATCTTTGTATCAGTTAATCTTCTTCTTCTTCCCTTTTGCGTTACTTTTACCGAAAATCATCGTTTTTCTGGCAATTTCCACAGATTTTTTCACGAATTTTCCTCTCAATGCTGTCCTAAACTGTATAATCATCGACTTTTCACCCCCTGGCACCTATTCCCTTCCTACCGTGGCTGATCCTGTCACAATACTATAAACTCCCATCCGTGTGGAGTGTTTGCTGTCGTGTGTCCTCTTCATCGGGCTTCTCGGGCACATTTTGATTAGCTCGATCATTTTCATACTCCACGAAGTCGTCAAAGAGACTGGGCCACGCCTCCTCATCATTGTACGACGTGATATCACAAGTTTCCGCGAAATTGAGAAACATATTCCACGTGTCCTTCGGCACTCCGCGAATCTGAGCGTGCTGAGCCAGGAAGTACAGCCATCGGTCCAGTAACTTCGGCGTGTGCACCGTGAAGACGAGACGCCATAGAATGATTGCCATATCTAGAGAGAGTGTTCGATGTCCCGGCTCCAGTCCAAAACTATGATTATAAAATAAAGATCAAAAAAATATTTCATTTTAACGGAAATCTCAAAAAAATGAACAGGAATCCAAAAAAAACAGTAGAAATAGTTGATAAGATGGTGAAAAATTTTACTTTATGAACGCCTGAATGGCGAATTTGAAAGAAAAAAGTCTAAAAAGCGCTTTATACGACTTTAAAGACAGATAACAACATATTAAAAACGCCTCAATGGCGCATTCGGCGCATTCTCAGAAATTTTAATAGAGGTTACGGGTTAAAAACGTATAAAAACGCTTTATAAACTTTGAAGGATCAAAAAGAGCTCAAAATAACTCAATTTTGAACAGAAAAAGCTCAAAATTGATAAATTTGCTTCCCCAATAAACAAAATTTGAAAAATTATTCACCCAAAACTTAAAACTTTAATGAAATTTATTATTTTTTAAAATTTTCTCTAATTTTCGTATTTAAATAACCGATTTTTACCCTTTTTTACTAAACAAATTTAATATTTTTCTCCAAAAAACTGATAAAAAAAAACAAATATAAAAAAACAATCCCAACTCACCCAAATGTGAATCTATACAATTGCTTAAAGAGTTCTGAGTCCTCCTTGAGCTTCTCTACCGTTTGCTCGAGGCGTGTCCGGACTCCGTCCACGGAGTCCGCATTGAGATTTCTCAGTCCTTGGATGAACTCTTGACGCGTGAAGCGACACATTTGCGAGGCGTCGAGACGCCACGCCAGCACCAGAATTGCAAAGTCATCGGGTTTATAGCGCAAGTCGCAACAGAGGCGCTCGATGCCCTCAGACAGGATCGCATCCTCCTGCTGATCCTTGTAGCGCTGATACATGGCAAGCAGTGTGTGGTCCGATACTTGCTGGGAGTCTTTAACTGCAATTATAAGACATTTTTACACAAATTATCATCATAAAGTTGTAAACCCAAAGAAGTTGTTCGAATTTGAGGAAATGTTATCAAAGAGGTGATTCATGCACTCTTATCATCTCTTTGAGCAATTTTAGGGAAATTATTTTCTGCAATCTCTAAAATATTTGCAGACCACTTACTTGTACCAATGATGTCTCCCATTGTGTTGGCGTTTCCATTCAACAGGGCTACAGGGCGCGTTAAGAATCCCGAGCTCGTGTGCAAATTTGTCATGTGAACAGGACTGTTGGTGATCAACAGTTCGTCGGTTTCTGAAAATCAACATCAAATTAAACTTTTTCACATTGAGATAAATAAGCGCTCAAATGGCGCTTTTTAGATAGATTTTAAGGTGGATTATTACGGTTTATGAGCGCCAAAAAAAGCGCTTTTTAGGGAAATGAAAAAATATTACGAATTATAAGCAATATTTAAGACGCCTTTTAAACAACATAACAGGAAGATAGAGAATTATAGGCGCTCAAAATGCGCTTTGTTAGAAGAGCTTTGAAAACAATTTGTTGTTGTTTGTTATAAGCGCCTGAAAGACGAATTTAAACAATAAAACTTAACAGCGATCGAAAATCGGTTTAAAACAACATTTGAGAAGTGAACGAATTATAAATTTCAAAAGGCTGATAGAACCATATTTGTATATAAAAACAATATTATAAAACTTGATTCATGAATTTTCTCAAAACTTCGATCATTCTGAAATTTTGAACACTTGGGCCTGAAGTCTTGAAACATCGATCCGATTGATCAATTAAACTGATCAATTTTCTTGAAGTTTTAGTATGTTGTAGCTTAGGCAGAGACCTTTCCAACGATATATTACACAAGTCTCTAAAGATTCCTGAAGCTGAGATAAACCGGTTTTAATATTGAATTTTATATTGGTTAATCTCCCATTCTATGGGTCCGATCTTGATCATAAGGTGCTTTTTGGAAAGGTATCGGAAAATTTTAAAACTCTTCGGAACATTGGAAGTTCATCCGACCACCGCTAGTGGCGCTAAAGTCCACAAGTAATTTTCAAAAATTCAAAGACGTTTATCTCGGAAAAAACTGATCAATTTTCTTGACATAATCTGTAAGAATTCCACGTTCGCAATCAATAGGATTGCCACTCGTTTTGTTCTCTCTCTTCCCCTGAAAACCCCTCTAACCTGGTCGTAAGCCTACGGACCTATTTTGGCTGAGAACTTCCTTGTATCAGACACCGAAATTTCTTGTTCCCATCGATCGGATTCGGATCGATGCTTCAAGACTTGAAGTCCTGAGGCCTTGTTTTGAGAAGTAATATATTTTCTTTTTGATAATGAAGTATTTGCGCTTTCTTCAATTACAATTAAAAAATTGGTAAAATTTATACTTTTTTTACAAAAACCTTTGCCATCAAAATTCCAAATTTTGTTTTTTTTTTCAAAAATTCTTTGTTTGTTTCAGTAGTTTAATTCATCAACTAACAAAATATATTTTGGTTTCCGATATCAGATGAACCTATACTAGGAGTAATCTTGACCATCACAAAAGCAGGTTATTTGAAGAGGCTTCCGAAAATCAACTACCGACGGGTTAATTTTCAAAATTTATCAATTTTTTTTAAATTCTTTCAAAAGTTACTTTTTCATATGACAAAAGATGGATTTTTTTCACCTCAGAGACCCATGTAACCCATTAAGAAACATTATACGAATTATGAGTACCAAAAGATGCTTTTTAAACCAATTCAAAAGAGATTAAAAACGCCCTGAATAAAAAAGATAATAATTTGAATACAATTTTAAGGAAAATTCCAAAACATAAGCGCCCTAAACTCATTTTTAAGAACTTTGAACAAAAATTTACAAATTTTAAGCGCCCTGAAAGCGCTTTTTAACTTACCACCGCGTTCCGTTGCGTCGCGATTGTCATTGGCAGTCCTTTCGGCTGTATTTGTGACGCAATCACCGTCTGTATTTTCCGTGGATGACTTGAAGCATGTCCAGCAATTCCCCATTTCGCCCACTAAATCTCACTCAGTTTAATCTCTTCTGGCACCCACTCCTTCGTGCAATGATCATAGTTTGATGGTGAGTCACAAATTCCTTCTGACCGTCTCAACGAATGCCCCTAATTTTCCCGCCCCTAAATTTTTACCTAACTAACTGACTCGCAGAGCCGAGGTGACTAAAAGAGTTCGTGTTTATCATCTAATTGATAGGATTTTGCATTGTTCGCTCTTCTCGTGGTTAAAAACTAAATTTGAGTGTTTAAATTTTTCGTGAATTTTGGCACAAAATTTCCTCGCAACTGCTTTTCCACACAGGTATATATTTTATTGGCACGTCGAGATGTATCTGGTCACACTGATTGATTTCTGTGGTCTGCAATTTGGAGGAAGAATCAGTGTTAGAGCATTAGAGACCACCAAAAGGTGTGAGAAACATATTAAAATTAATGATCCCTGAAATGCCAGCAATTCCGTCTCGGAAAATTCAATTCAAGGGGGTTTCCATTGAAAAAGTTCTTGATTGAATGAATTATCTTAGGAGATTTTAAGAAATTTCATTAAAGAATTTAAAGACATTTCCTTAGGGAATATTATTAAGTTAGATAAGTAATTTCTTCTGCTTAAAATGCACTAGGAAGTTTAGGAATTTTGGTTGAATTTCGTAAACATATTTGTTTAAAATTCTAATTAAGAATTTTAGTAAATTTCCTTTAAAAAAAATTAGTTAAATTTCTTTAAAGATTTTGAATAAATTGCAATACTTAAGAAAATTTATTAAAACAGTTTTTATAAATTTCTCTCTAGAGAAATAGGTTAAAATCTTTTGAGAAATATGGTTAACACTTCGTTGCTAACATGTCAAATGAAGCGAGAAAGATGGCAGCAATACGAGTAATAAGTAAGAGATCCGATTATTTGATAAGCAAAAAAATGCAGGATTGGCATTTAAGTACTAAAATCTCATGAGAAACTTTTCTAATTTTCCAAATTAATTTCATTTGATTTCATTACAACTTATTTTTATAACTCATTTTATTAAAGATTTTAAATAAATGATTAAAACTTTAAAATTTAAAACAAATTTCATACAAATTACGCAAAAATCCCCAATAAACAAATTGGAACGACTTCAAACTTTTAAACTTCAAACGTTATCAAACGCCATATCCTTTTTCAATCAGAAGTGGGATGCTTCCCCAATAAAACATGTAAGAAACAAGCTTCCGTGTTTCCTCTCAATTTCTCGTGTTATTGACCTGCCATTTCACAATAGGAAACCCTCTATGAAAATTAATCCTACCTGGGTGAGTAGAACGGGGTGGGAGTTCCAAGAGGAGAGCACAGCTAATGATACTGCATCTGGGATGGTTCACTCTCTATCTCTGTACACGCTTAGGAGTTAATTTTTGACTGAGAAAAACACCCGAAATTGCAAACAGATTGCAAGTCTCGCGAAAGATGACATGACACAACCCAACTGACCATGAGATGAGACAGAATGCAACTCTTAAACACTATGCATAAGGAGTTCTTTGGGAAATTTGGGATTTTTTACATATAAAACAATTTTAAATATTTATTAGAATGTTCTTTATAGTTTCTAATGTTTTCATAAACAAAATAATGAAGATTTTAATTGTTTTTGGCAATTTAAATCAATAATTCTTTCTACATTTCAATAACACATGTCTTACAAATAGCAATTGCTACCTACTAGTCAGCCGGGATATGCTTGTCCGGGAATCGAAGAAATATCGATGAGCGATAGCAGCGACATAGGACGGTTAATTCCAACTGCCATGCCATTTCAAATATTGCATACTTTCAAGCGCTAAGATTTCCCGCCTTTTTATGCTCCACGAAGCAAAAACGTTTTCATTTTCACGATTCCTATTCACTTTCATTACAAATTAATGTTCCAATTAAAGGATTTCCTTAACTTTTTGTCCACTTCTTATCTTCCCAACTCATCTAGGGAGGAATTTGGAAGAAATTGATGTATTTCTGTCCATTTTGTCCTATCTTATCGGCAACAATATCATGTCTTTCGTCCGCAACACACTCAATTGAGATCGATAATATGAAATGTTTCAATTATACTCGGTATCCGCTAAAGTAATCAGAAGCGACAAGATTTAGTTGACTAATAGAGTTTACGTCCCGCCCCGTGGATACCTCTTTTGTACACCTGAGGGACCAGGCAACGAGCCGCGAGACTCAGCCAGACGAGTGTGAGTGAGAAAGAAGGGGGAAACGGTGCCCTGGCAGCCGAACACCCAACACAACTCACCTGAGCAATTTTCAAGCGCACGACCGAGACTTCGGAAGAGCCGATAAAGAGTTTTAGTGTGAGAAATAAGGGGGTAATCAATGGTGAATAGTGTTTAAAAATTAATCAGAACATTAACAGGGATTAAATTAAGGATATTTAAAATATGATTATTATTTAACACTTTTTAAAAGGATTTATTCTTTAAATTAAACTTAAAATTTGAAAATTTATACACGCTTTGCTTCCTCCTGAATTCAAAAATACTTACTATCAATACCTTTATCTATCTAATCTAAAAAAGTAAAGCGCGTACTAAATATGAGCACGAGTGGGTTATATGAGAGCATGTTTCGAGATATGTAAGAATTATTTTTAGTTTATCAGAGCTGGAAAAGACTCTAAAATTTAATACATTTTTTAACATCTTCTAGCCCAGATGAAATCTGAGCGTTTCAATCTGCTTCTAAGATTCTTATTCTGAGATTTATTCTAAAAAGCATTGGAATTAATCACGGACATTCTCATATTTAGATTATCACGTTTTCTTTGCCTTTTATATGCTTAAAATCAAAACCGATGAAGATTTTTGAATTCAAATGAAACAGTTTCCAAAACTAACCGTTATTGTTTCTGCAAACCTCCTGAAACTAAGGTTTCTGTGCCTCGTTGTATCAATGATTTGCCCCCTTCACTCCAGTTCTTCGTGAGGCACTCACACTGCTTTTTTCAGTTCACCGCGATCGTCTACCTCGCAGTCTTTCTCGAGTAACGGTACGAGTGAGATCGCATCAGGAGTAGTCGGTAGTGATAGGTAGGCCTGAGTGGCCCATTTCCCAAATTCATCCTTCACGCCCACGCCGGAGTCCGCCAAATTTCACGGAACCAATCAATTGTGATCAATCGCGATCGAGAGTTTAAGTCTTTGTCTGGATTGTGCAAATTCCTTTTTTAATAAAAAAAAAAAACAAAAACACAAAAGAAAAAGAAATTAAAACACGAATTCCAAGAATGATTCTTGCAACAGAGCCGTGAGCTGATAAAGGTCAGTGAAGCTCATTGTGAGACTCTTCTTGGGAGTTGTTGAAGATCAACTGAAATTTTTCACGTTAATTTTCTTTTTTTTTTTCACCTTTGAAGTTCTTGGGAAAAAAATTCCATATTAGACTCTGAAAATTTGCACCAAAAAAATTCTCACACGTTCTTCGCGCTAAATATTTCTCTTAATTGTTTATTGTGTTGCAAATGTAGTTTAATTCTCTCTGGGTTGGCTTAGTCGAGTGAAAACTCGAGTTGTGTCTTTTTTTTTGTGAGTTGGTCGGATGTGAACCACGATCGACGGATCTCTCCGGCCGCGGCTTGAAAGGTGAATGTGTGCAGGGAAATGCCATCTCTGAAGAGCATCTTTGCAGGCCAACACGATCTCAATTTATCAGGTGGTCTCCGCGAGGTGATCGAGTGATCGAGTGCAGTGGAATTAATTTGCAGACATTTTTTGGATTAATAACAGTTGATGGAATAGAAGTGGAATCATGTCGTCGGATCGTTTTCACAAGTGAGTCCATACATTCTCCCTCACTCACTCCAATAAGCCATACCTTTAATTGCCCATTCATTATTTCCGGTAAGAGAGATAGAAATTACACTTTGAAAATTATTGTGGAACACAAACTATTCCCCTCGAATATGCTACAAAAAAAGCAAACAAAATGAAACACGTGTGAATAGAAAGAGGATTAAGTTTGCTGAAAGAGTGGAAAAAAGACACAACAATAAGTGGTTGTACGGAAATTTTTGCTTTGAATGCTATGAAAAATAAAATAGCACGAAATAATGACTCTGTATTCTATAAAAATGTTAATGATTGTGTAAAATTGTAAAAAGGTTTTAATCATTAATTCAGAAATATCAAAGAAAAGCTTATGTGGATCAATAAACTTATTTTAAAGACCAACTTTATGATCAACACTTTATTTTATAAGGTACGAGGCGCTTCGCGCCTCTCTTTGCGTGGTTTGTGGATTGTATAGTAACTTGGGTCCATTAAATTGATTAAGAAGATTCATTTAACAGTTAAAAACTCGAAAATGCCCGAAAAATGGGTAAATTTGTATGACAGGTACCAATAGGGGAAGGCGGGGCAACTTCTCTATGCCCCAAAGTTATAGAGGACACCACCCTTATCATTCCCATCATACATCGTAACCCACTAGCGCTTCATCTTAGTGGTCAAAAAGTCAAAAATGTCGAAAAAAGTGGTAAATTCGTATGGGAGGTACCAGATAGGGGAGGCGGGGGAAGTTTTCATATAGCCTATGTCCCAACCTGGGATGCCAACTCTACCTATGCCAAATATCATCCGGATCGGTTCAGCCGTTTGGCCGTGATGCGCGTACACACTGACAGACAGACA